>CABFWB010001109.1:0-37828 GCA_902151455.1 Timema bartmani | reverse complement strand
TTTTTTTTAGAAATTTTATCATATCAAATAGTCTAACTTTATAAATATAAATTAATTAAGTTTCCTCTACTAAGATTTTTTTAAAACAACTCCAAAAATGAATATTTACGTAATTGAAAAATATATGATGTTGCGCTGAAAAATATGATTAAATAAAAAAAAGTTCATTTTTAGTTTTTATCCGTCACTTTTTAATTTTAATTGAAAAATATATGAAAAAAATGGTGCATTTTTTAATTCTAACAAAATTTAGCGCCCAGTTGTCTTGGCGCCCAGTTGTCCTGGCGCCCAGTTCGCGCGCGCCCAGTTGGCCGCGCCCGGTTGGCGGCGCCCAGTTATCCTAGACCGTTTCCGATGGTGGGTGAAGTTGGGGATTTGAATATCTGCTGAGGTGTACTGTTGGGTAGTTCTCACTAAATGGTTTCCCACTTTCCCTCCACGTAAACGCTGGAACATTTCCTTACTCCTCTCTACTACATTATCTTCGTACGCCGCCACCAAGGGTCCATGATGGATACATGCATGCATTTACATGCTGACTTGATTTCACCTTATTTTTCTCTTTCGCAAATGCGGGGTGCACTCAACCACTGAAAGGAAGCATTTCATTGGATGCCCGTTCTAACAGATATTAGCGGTGCTAGGGGGTCATCCATAACCCAAGTAACGCTTTTTTATTACTGTTTTAGCTCCCCTCCCCTCATGTAACACCATGTAGACATTTAGCCTAGCTCCCCCTCCCCAATCTGTGTTACGTAACTTTTCTAACCAAGAATGAATGTAATTATTTCATAGGGAAGTTTTGTGTTACTAAAGGAGGGATTCCGAATTAATACTTCTTAAAATCCATTTTAAATCCTGAACATAAATGATTTCAGAGAGTATTATTATTTACGAATAGCTACACTTACAAACAGATAAGACAGACAAGTAGGCCTACAGACATAAAGACGTCGAGCTCAAATTCCTCAGGTTGACGAAGAAAAACCTCTGCTATATTTATGTTATGGATGTCAGGTTTGCAGTCTGAGTCAGAGCAAGACGACGCAGCACTACTGTGTGCTGACTAGGATGGTCTTTTTTTTTTATAGTAGCGCTACATGATGATGTTAAAGTGCCTCCATCCGATGCTTGACGCTGGGGGAAGACATATTTATTAATATTGTGCACTTTTTTATAGTCATATTATCATCATAAAGAGAGCTATTTAAAGAATTCTTGCCATACACATTTTCTAAATTATTATTAGATTAGTCTACAATTTTACTTTAATTAACTTATCAATACCTAGACTCATGTTTCGTTCCAACATCAATCCTGGATCCTGGCTTCATTCTCGAAAAAGACTAGATGGCTAATGAAGCGGAGATCGGGGTTCGAATACCTGTCGGGTGTACTCCGAGTGGCTTTTCTTAAACGGTTTTATAATCTCTCTCCACGTTAATGAGGGTAGATTACCTCTAGAATTCTACTTTTCTCATTTATACTTTATTAGATAAATATAATAAAAATCTTTAGAATAACTACAATTTTACTATACCACCCAACAAAATGTATACTAAAAAGGTAAAATTTTAAAGAAAATATACCAGAATTTGCATGGATGGAGAGTGGGAAATTATTTAGGAAAATCAACCCTCAGTAGACTTGACTAGTATTCGAACCCCAACTTCCCAACATCGGCCGTCTAATATACTGAGAGAATGACAATTTTGACAATGCAACCACCACTGCGTATGCTTAATAGTTGTATTTATATACATACACACTATATTTATTAGAAGGGAAAAGTTATAGGCCTAAACACACCTACCTTTTGTAGATAATTAATGATATTTGAAGCTTTACTTTTTATATCATGCTGCTGGTATGAAGAAATAACACTATTGATAGACTCCTCAAACTGGCCTTGAGATAAATTTTGTACTTTTGGTTCTTTCCATTTCACTACAAAATCTGAGATGCTTCCATTATTTTTTCTAGAAATCGCTTTTCATACGCAAGCAATGGACACGTCTCCTCTTTTTGAAGATTTTTTTGTACAAATACAAGAGGTTATTCACAGCCTATATAAAAGAATGTGCAGTAGGAATCTAAATTATACTAAAACTCAACTATACTTATAATTTAAGGCCGCTTCGACTGACAGGTGTTATCCAACTAAAAGCATGTGAGGAGGTCAGTAGATTGAAAAAATCTAGACAAATTCAGAGTATACAAATTTCACTGTCACCCACATGAAAATATGTGTTTTCGAATTTGCTTGGCGTTCATAGTCTCAGGCAGAAAATGCCACCTAAGCTCATTATAATTATTTATAAACAAAAAGTAAGTTCTAAACTTGCATTTTCAACGCCACAGATATTCGGAAGTTATACATAAGTATGCTTATTAAAGGTTAACACATGAACAATAATATTTTTTCAACATTAGAATTTGAGTACATATAAAATCTGCGCTACGTAACACTTTGATGTACTCCACTCACCCCCTTGTAACAGCAAGTAGACATTAGAGCTCTCCCCTCCAAGGGTTACGTGGTTTATGGACGACCCCTAGCCCCACGAATACCGGTGTGCACGCCGTCTAAATGTTGGCTCATCTAATTCTGGCAGAGGAGGTTGGAATTGAATCCCTGCTGGGTAAACTTTTGGTAATTCTTCCTCCAAGTAAAAAGCTGGAACATTTTCTTACGCATCCTTACCACATTATCTTAATTAAAATATAGTCACTTGGTAAAAACGTGTGCGTGTAACTCATCTAGTTATGTCTGTGTAGTTCGGGGGTTCGAATCTCCTCTTGCACGGAGAATAGTTTCGGGGGATAACGGTAAACCACACGGATGTGGAAAGTAGGTCAAACTTGGAGGGGTGGAAAATCACAGCTCTGTACTGAGCCAGTGCTAGCCAGTATTTTCCTGTTTGAACATGTTTAGTATAATCACCACCTAGGAATGGCCGGGGGTCCCTGGAAATTTCTCACGGATGTGGAGTGGTATAACAGACATTGGCAGACTACCGTCGAGAGAAGATGCTCTCGGTGCTGAGTAGTACCCGACACACGAGACTGCACATAATAAAATAATCTCCCACACCAAAAAACTCCCACCCAAAACCCTGGGGCACACATTAAAATCTAATGGGGCAAACAATTTAGGGGTGCGGGTAATAAATTACGGATGTGAAGTTTGGACATGAATAACTGTAAATTTTCTCACGGATATGGAAAGGGGGGGTCAAACTTGGAGGGGGGAAAATTACAGCACTGCTATGAACGATGTAGGGCAATTATAACGGTAGTTCTAGCAAACAGGATGTAGTGAGTGATTTGACTCGTCATAGGAATTGGGGTTTTCAACGGTCGATCACACTACTGGTGTTGTAATTCTTTTGTTCTCATGTGGACAGTATTCACTTAAATATAAAATAGTCCATTTGTGTTGCCAGAGGCTCATTCTTTCCTCGGTACATAACTTCCAACATAACTGTAAACTAGCCAACGGTTTACTGAAAGAGATCGAAAATAAGGCTTTTATCCTTAAGTCTTCCCGTTCCCTCAGCGGTGATACACAACTAATACCATCTTAGAGCTGTTCTCTGTATTCCACTTTAGAGAGCAGTAAATTTGAGACAATTAAACCGTTTTTCCACAGTAAAAATTACTAAAAGTTTGAGAATATTATTATTATTATTATTGTTATTATTATTAATATAGGATAAAAATCTAATATACTGCTCTAAATTTTGCTGCTATCAAGAGGAATAATGCAAAAAATCTTACTCCAATGGTTTTACAATATTTGTGTACAATTTAAATTTCCTTTTACCACATTCATTTAAAATATTTCTTTTCATTCATGTGTCATGTTAAACTTAAAACACTTTTGTTGAATACAACGTGACAAATTAAAAACTTGTATTCTACAATTGGAGAACTGTGGGGAGGGCTTCATGGATTTAACAGAGCGCAACAGAACTATGCAAAGAATACATAAATGCCTTGTAAATAATCGGTTAACATTTACTTGATTTTTAAGCGTTTCCGGTTCTAGGTATTATATTTTCATGCTTGCATATTACACCAAGCATATACAGTACTTAAATGAAAACAAAAAACCTTATTGAATTTATATTTAAAATGTTCTTAATTTATAATATGTCTGCTTTCTTTTTAGTGTATACTTATTTTTGGCTTAATATGCAATAATTATTTAATAACGTATGGTAAATGTAATATTACGTCAGATACATACTTAAGTAAATTATAGATTCATTATATAGCCATTTTATTTTATTATACACATACGTGTTAGACTATTAAATAGTATTTTTAGTATGGCATAAAATCATAGCACTATTGCCTAAAGTATGAATTATCTAGCTTAAAATGATAAAGAATATTTTCACTTTACTCAATCTAAAGACGTAATTTTTATTTATCAAAATATTCACTATTACAATCTTTTATATATATTAACTTAGTTTATATAATAGTTATTCTAAATTCACACTTCAAACAATAATCATATGCTTTCTTGAATAAATCCTTTATTTCTAATACCATACATTGATGGCGTATCGCTGTTATTTGGGCTTGTTTTTGGCTTGGTTTCTTCAACTGATTTATTCCATTCTTGTTCCTTCACAGAACCAAATATGAGGTAAAAAATGAATGGAAGTAACACCATACCAATAGAAGTGTAGAATACCAATCTCCATTGTGTTAATGTTTGCTGAGGAAAAAAAGTCGAACAGTGAGATACAAATGGCTTTATGGCATCTTTAAAATATATCTGTTTCATACTGAAAAACTATCTAATACATTCAACAATTATTTCCAGAAACCCTAATTTTAATTCCCACATTAATGCATTTTATATTTGTAAGCTTTAGTATCTTGTTAATATGAATATAATCTTAAATTTTATCGTCATTAAATGGAAATAAAATATATAATTTAAAATATAGATTTGTAAATGATGGGTTGTTGGCAAAAAAAAAACCCAAAGAAACTTAATTTGTCAATAGATTAAAATACTAAAAAAAACTAAATCACATGATAACTACTTTATTTAAATAAATACGATTTTAACATTTTAAGATATTTTATGATAAACATTTAAGTAATACGGTTCGCCTATGAGATCAGCACCCATTTCTTTTTTAATCTGTTCAAAGAGTTGTAGTTTACGTAATCAGGCACCCTTCTATAAAACACTCATGTCGGTGCTTTGATAGAGGTAATTAACTCAGAGTTTTACTGCCCAGCACCCTTTTTAGAAGTGTTGGTTACACACCTTTCTATAAAAAATATCATTTCAGGAGTTTGAGTTTTTAATTTTTTATGGGGCGTGTGCCCCATTAGTTCGAGTCTATGGGAGGACGTTGGTGTGGATTCTTTTACTGCCCTATTGGTTCAAATCCCTGGAAGAATGCAGTGTGGGTGTTATGGGGGAGTGTGCCCCATTGGTTCAAATCCATGAAAGGACGTAGGTGATTTTTTTGGTTTCAAATCCGCAGTTGTCGGGTTTGGGAGATCAGAGTGTCAGAGCTCCTCTACCTTTGGAGGTGGTGCTTTCATCGGTTTAGGGTAGGAGCATGTTCTATCGACGGAGGCTTATCATAGAATGTGGTTTACGTAGATACTCGGTCGGCCTCCTGGTGAAATCCTGATAACGTAAGAATTTATTTCTGGACTTACACCTGGTGACAGAGTGCCAGCTTGACATGCCGATACAGGAAAAGGCCACAACAAATAATTACAGGAATAGGCTACGAGTGATGACTCATATCTGACAGCAGATTGGTTGCCCGACATCTCGAGATAGGAAAAGGCCAAGAGAACAAGGGGTACGTATCACCTATAAGGGGAACAAAATTAAGCAATAGGGGGTGCATGTTCGACCAAATGGGGAACCAAATTTAGCAAAACGGTTACGTGTTTGACCAAAAGGTGTGCGTATTTGACCAAAAGGGGAACAGAATTACGCAATAAGAATTCTTGTTTGATCAAAAGGGCAATAACACAGAGCAAAAGGCTGCATGTTTGACCAAAAGGTGTGCGTGCTTTACCAAAAAGTGTGCGTGCTTGACCAAAAGGGTTGCGTGTTTGACAAAAACGGGTGCGTATTTGACCAAAAGAGAAAGGGAATTGCACATTAGGGAGGCATGTATGACCAAAAGGGTAACAGCATTGAGAGGTGTATGGTCTCCACTCATGCTCTGTCAGTTTTCCTTCTCCCGTCAGACTCAAGCCTCACCACTGGTCGCCCGCACCTGGCAAAGATGACAAATATATTTGTAAAATACTGCTGCTGGGGGAAGGGGGGGCTTTATGTGCTTATAAGATAGATGGCCCCGAATGCGGACTCAACCCCAGCGTGTTGCCTGGCTTGTTGTG
The DNA here is from genome assembly GCA_902151455.1 of Timema bartmani. Taxonomy (NCBI): domain Eukaryota; kingdom Metazoa; phylum Arthropoda; class Insecta; order Phasmatodea; family Timematidae; genus Timema; species Timema bartmani. The sequence continues at coordinate 31,429 of CABFWB010001109.1, read as the reverse complement.
TCTTACAAGGTAAATTTGAGTAGTAAATATAGTATTTGCTGTCTCGCGATGGCTTTAACCTGCCCATGGGGTAGCTAATCTATATTGCCCGTTGCTGTGTTAATTTGTTCCGAGTACTTTTGATCGGTTACTAGATTACACTACTTTGTTGTCTACTTCTGCGAACTGCCTTACGAATTACTTTTGATCGATGACTAGCTCACACTACTCTTGTTAACTGTCTAACAGAGTAGTTTTGACCAATGACTGTTGAACTTTTCCGATGCTGTCCGTTGCTGTTGCTGCTGATGTTGAACACGTTCAAAGTTCACAATGGTAGGTGTACCGAATATTACTCCGTCACAGGAAAATAACAATTTTTTGTTGTTAAGATCACACACACCGGCGGGTATTCACTAGTGCGTATCCGCGTATCGTGTCATCGTTGCCTATCATCTAGTGATACGATACGGTGCAACACTATTTGATTTTATTTCGTATCATAACTGCGTATCCATATTAAACTAGAGGACACGGGACTACAGTACGTATCGAACTTGAATGTTCAGTTATAGCTATTCTGCAGCAATGAGCGCATCTCTGCAAATAACAGCAGCCTCTTAAATTTTTAATCATAATTTGATTTTGAAAAATAAGAAAGGAAAATCACCGCGTTGTTGAGTGTCAAAATTGTAAGCAAGCATGGAGGTGTACAGTGGAAAAGTTTATATGCTGACTTAAATTTCAAGTTTGTCAGTGGATTGTACAAAGATTTCACTAAGATACACCCAACTAACATTGAGTTTTGTTATCTTCAATTGAGTCCAAAATTTCTAAACAATGTAACATGTATGTAGTCTCCTTCTTACTCCACTCAATTGGGCCAAAACTAAAGTAATAACAATAATAAAGGAAAAAACCGTTACAACAAAAACAAAATCCTTACACAAGGTTTCCGATGGGTGTCCTCGACAGAAATGAGCGTGCAACACGGTAAAATGGTAGCCCATCCACATATATTTCAAGCTAGTGCCGTATCATTCCTTTGATATGAAGGTGAAAATCCGACAAATGACCGATCGGGTCCGTTGCTATCTTTAGTGTATCACATATGACACGCCAATTTGCAACTATTTCGCGTCTCCACTGATAGGCAACAGTGATACGATACACTGTTACGCAACAAATGGACACCTGCATTTAGAATCCCAAAATGACAGGGCAGAAACACACTAAGCTCGACGTTTGGAAAATAAATTAGTCATCTCTCAAACTTGGTAATAACAGTATTTAATCTAGCTACGCAGTACTTTGTATTGGTGACTAGATCGTACAACTTTAATATCGGGATGGCGTTCATGATATTTACTAACTACTGTAACCTGTCCATCGTGATCATCTCTACAAACGCTTAGAAATATAGCCGTCCAAGCGACACCCTTAAATTTTGACCACCACCACGTTTTCACGTTGTCTATTCCTGTTTTGACGTGCCAAACTGTCGGCATATAGGCGCCTCAAAATAGATTTTGATGTCATCACCCTTGAACTATTTCTGTATTCACATGTCTGGCCGCCAAACCAGTGCCGGTACTGAGTCATAGATTACATCATCAGGTTTGTGACATCACCCGTGGACTATTCCTGTATCGATATATCATGCCACCAAACCATCGCCAGAGCTGAGTCCCCATTTGGGAACCTCTAGCAAACAAATTCAGGGAAGTCCCCAGCATCAGTATTCTACAACAATATTTGTCACTTTTGGCAGGTGTGAACAACCCGTGGTGAGGCTTGCGTCAATAGGGCTCTGATGGGGGAAGAGAGGCTGACAGACCGTGAGAGGATACCATACATCCCTCAATTCTGTTCCCCTTTTGGTCAGACATGCACCCACATTGCGCAATAATTCTCCTCTTTTTTGATCAAACACGCACCCCTTTTGGTCTGACATTAACCCTCTTTGCTCAGGTTCGTTGCACGTTTGCTCAGTTTTGTTGCCCTTTTGCTTGAAAACCCACCCTTATTGCGTTATTCTGTTCATCCTTTGTTCAAACACGAACCCTTTTTCGTCAAACACGTACCCCTTTTGCTCAGAATAGAGCAGAAACATGGACTCCTAGGAAGATGAAATAAAAATACTTGGAAAGATTTATAATGTGGTGCTAGAGAAGATGTGAGAAAATAAGGTTGACATATGAGGAAGTCCTAAGGAAGAGTGGGTGTGAGGAAAACAATTTTTGATGTGATTCTTTGGTACAAATCAAATTGGATAGGACTCATCCTTAAGGGAACTTTCTTCTGCACGACGTCATAGAAGGAAAGGTCAAGGGAAAGAGGAGCTTAGGAAGAAGGATGATTCAAGTAACGGATGATTTGAAGGAAATAAGAAAATTCTGTTAGCTGAAGGATGACACAGAGACAGGGAGCATTGGCCGTCTAGGATCACTGACAAATTGAACGGACCTGTCGTAAAAGAAAACACCTAATTCTACAACAACTACTACTACTACTGATAATAATAATGATAATTATTATATATAAATATTATTATTCAACTACACCTACAAAATCACAAATAAATTCATAGCAGTCATATTGTTAATTACATATTATAATAAGAAATTAATATAAGGGCATATTAAAATTGGGGTTGATTTCTGTTTAGTACTTTTAAATTAATGTATGAAACAATATGTGAATTGGAAATAGATTATTACGACAAAAGATTATCACCGACTTAAAATTATTTATCATTAACAAAGTCTATGAATTACAAATTTAAGTCATCAAGCAAAGCTTAAAAAGCTAATTTCTGTTCTGTAAATAAACACAAATTCATATTTAATTCAAGCTGTTACTATAATAATTATATATTATAAATTTAAGTTATTATGGCGGTACGTCTAAAACATGATACTGAAGGTGATTTAAACAATTAATATGGCCTGATAAAGCTAGTAATCACGAGGTGTCTTCAAGATTAAATGAAAGAATAATGATTTGGAAATCTATAAAATTATTATGTTATAATGAGGCACAATAAATTTAAGAGAATGTTTTTTGACCGTAGACTGTAAGGTAAAATAGGAAGAGGATGGCCACTACTACAGGTTAAGAAACAAAGGAGAGCTAGTCAGCTATCTGGTTAGATAGACATCTTAGAAAGTCTCTTAAGAAATAATAATGTATTGTGTTTAACATAAAATAGAAATAGATTTACCCACGTCCCTCTCGTTTGGTTTTCCTTTACTACATTGAAGAGGATCTATGAAAGCATGGTTAGAGGTGTACATACAAATTCTCAGGGTCCTAGGTACCAAGGATTAAGGGCATGATTGATTGTTTAGTCAGAGGAAACTGGCTGTGTCCAAGATGTTCATAATTAGCTTCAAATGTTTATATTTGGGTCAGTTAAATCCACGCACAGTTTTTTAGAATATGTCAATGCGTGAAGATGTAGTCACGCTTGATTTGTTAGAAGAAGGATTTTTCTTAAGTATGTTAAAGATGAGGCGGGCGTCTAAGAGTGCACAGTAATTTACTTCAGTGGTTGGTAATACTGAGGGTAGTTTGGTGGTACAGTGGTAAAACAAGTAAGTTACCAAGTTCTATAAACGCTTTAGTCGGTGTGTCTGTATATTTAGCCGGGATTTGCACGTAAAAACTACCTTATGATACCTTTACTGTAATTTTGTGACTTCTTAATATAAGGCCTAGTTTTTTAAAATTACGATTGAAATGTATTACGGTTATATAATAGAAATGTTGTGTTCGCTTAGTAAACAATCATTTAGGATAGGTCTTCAAGTGATACAGGGACTGCCATCTATGATGCTTTTTGTTAAACCCTTCATAGAGCATCCAAGAGTACATACCGAATTTAAAGGTGCGCACTCTTAGGCGCTTTCTTCATTGAGATACCTAAACATCACCATGTCATCAATGATAAATCAAACAATGAAGACGAGATAGAATTAGAAGAGGATGCAGTTGTAAAACAACATAGCTTTCCCAATGAAAAGGTCCATATTACTGATTTTCCCCCTCTTCCAAAATACCAGAACGAAAAGAAGAGAAAGAGACAGGGGTAGAAGCTAGACATACTATCGGGGTCATCATAATGCACTTCGGGAGAAACGAAGGTAAAGAGAGGAAGAACTTTGTATTAAAGAAGAAAGGGCGAAAGTGAGAGTTGAGAAGAAACAGAAGAAAAATATGAAGAAAACTACGACCAACAGAAAGCTTAAATTGGCTATAGCAAGTGACAACCCGTCAACCTAAACTTTTATTATTGAAGTTGAAAATATTTCCTGTGCTGGCTATGGTGAGACATTCAACGATGATGACTAGGTGAATTACAATGACTGTTCAGAATGGTGACATGAACAGTGTTCATCCTGTAAGTTCGCTGGATCTTTCGTCTGTGACTTCTACTAGGAGTCATTGAGCACAACCCTCTTTGTATATTTTTACTTTATCCTAAAAAGGCATACTATAAAAATTTTGTAATTTAATTGTTATTCCTCATTTTATTTAATTAATGTGTACTTATTTGAATAAGCAGTTTTACGCCTTTTTACATAATATGGGTGTGCTAATGCTCTCGATCTCGGCCATTCGACCTTATGTACACCTCTGCTATCCTAGCGTATGGAGGAATTCATTTCTGAGGGGGTTGGGGGGACACCATTAAGAAGAATTCCATTATCCCCAGTTGATAGGATGATACGTGAGAATAATGATGGTGGAAAGCAAGCAAAGGGAACCTACAGTTTAACGTGGGTTCCGAACCACGGTGGGGGCCTGACATTCCACACATTCACAAAGCGTGAAAGCACACACTCTGCCAGAGGGGAAGGAAGAGTTTGGTAATCAGATAAATCTGTGCAGGGAGTAGGATTTGAAACCCGGACCACTGACATAAGTGTGACACCTACCTATAGACCACCTGGTCCCCCTGTTTACATAATATAATAACTAAGATTATACACGCGGGTACGCTTACCCGTATAGTGTGTCTAAGAGTACTCATTTCCCACTTTTGTTATAAAGACATATAATGATAAAGGACATATATTCTCCCTTGATCTAACCATATAGTATTCTAGTCCTTTAATACATTTTCTTTCATCACTCTTGGAAATTTTTTCAATTGTTGAAATATGGTAAGTCCTATAGGGAAAAAAAAGTGAGAACTATTTCCCCCTGTACCTTATTAGATAAATAAGATATATTGTTTTTTACTGACCCGTTCATTGATAATGGCACTGGTAACGAGTGGAGAGAAGAAACCAGCAAAGTTGGTGATTGTGAAGGTGATTCCGGAAAGAGTCCCAGCGAAGTTGTTGGCTAGATCAATGTGGTTAATAGCACTACCTCCAAGAAAGGCTCCATTAGACGTCATTGTGATCACAAAAAGGATCATGATTGCAGTCGTGTTGCAGCCAAACACTGTCACCAGATACAAGGATATAGCTGAACCTAATGCAGCTAAAAACATTGAAAATTAAGAATTGGTGAGGGATTATATGATTAGTTGCTATGAAGCCGAGAGCATAGTAAAAAAATGTAGTGAATTTATGCTTTAATTTATAAACAACTATTTCTCAAAGGCAAGCCATAGATTTTTGTTAATATTCGCTATTGTTTCAAGAAATAATGTACAGTAATTTAGTTATAAAAATGTTTAAAATTATTTAAATGTGTTTTGTAATAAACACATTAAAAATTGAACTTGTCTAGATTACCCTAACAAGAACTGATAAAGAAAAATAAACTATTGTTTCGTTAACTTATTATATATTCGTTTCAAAGTTTCTTTTCTTCCTTGGCATCTTCCAAATTTAATAATAATTTTTAATATTTTTGTTTAAAAATGTTTAATTCAATTTGTTGTTTTGTCATTTAATATGTGTTTTAGTAGATTTTATTTTCACGTTTTCTTACCATATATAATATGCATTTTAATTTGATATTCTGAAATTATGTCCAACCGCTTCACGTATTGTGAAATAAAATGTCATTTTTTAGTTAATCACAGAATTATCATTAAATATCATATATTTTTATATCAGTTTTGATTTTAAGTGCCTTTAAAAATATAATATTATATTCTGAGGTGGCTTTAGTGAAAGGTAAAACTAAACTGTTAGCATTTTAACCAATAACGAAAACAGAGTGTTACAGATATCTATAAATTGCTTGGAACATTAGGATATACAGTAATACTCATATTTCATTTTTAATACCTGCATTTTTAACGTAACACTTTAAAAATAGGGTGAGTGGTGTTATTTTAAAAGATTTAAATTATTAATTACTTTATCTAATTGAGATATTCAGGCTTTAGTCAATTTTTTTTTTCTAAATAACTTTGAATCTGGCTTTCGGAAATTTTACTCTAATTGAGTTATCATCGTAGCTATTAAAACTGTTAAAGCATTTGAGCACAAATGCTTTTTCCCATTCGCCAACAAAAATAAGATCTCGTTGCTACTGACAAATGACATGGTGAGGTTTAAAAATATTATATATGCTAAAGGGGATATTTTCAATATCGATGTCTCCATCTGATGCACCCTTAAAGATAGTGTAACTTTTATTTCCTCGTATATTACTTTCATTGAAACCAGTAAGTGGAAAAGAAGAACGTTCTAATTTAAGCTAGTTAATAATTTTTGTTTCACTTTATTTTAATGATTGTGAATATTTGTAAGAACCACTTTTACCTCTAACTGGCACACCTAGATTAGCAGTTTGATGACAGATGCCTTTGTGGCCTAATAGAGTAGCTGTTTACTGAACACGTTGGCCTGTTATTTCCTCTATTACAAGAGTACAGAATCTTACACTATGTGACCACAGGAATGTAAAACTACACCGTTATTAAGTATGTTATTAAGTAATATATAAATCATTTTATTCTTCGTTACCTATTCCATTGAATAATTTGTAGGCGGTGATTTTTGACATGATGTTCTTCTTTCGCAACAATTGGGAAATGAAGCTCCAAAATATGCTTCCGGTCCATGCAAACAGATATGGTATCGCGGATAGAACTCCACTCTGTAAAACCACAATCATACAAATGCCAGATTAATTATATAAATTCATTGTATTAATGTAAAACTATCATAGTTAGTTTATGAAACGTGCGGCTAAATTGAGTTTTCCAATAAAGGGACAGGTACGAGAAGGAGAAATTATTTATATTGTGTATGGACGTATGTATGTATGTTATGTATGTATGTATGTATGTATGTATGTATGTATGTATGTATGTATGTATGTATTTTTAAAATATAATACGTAGATACCTACTCAATGTAATTAAGGGATAAAAAGTCCCTTGCCACACACTCATATGCCACTAGTACTATTTAGTCCACCTCATTACACCCTATCTCTACACAAATCTCTTGCCATTGATTTTGTCTGTCTATATCTTGAACAAGCTGCTTGGTTCTTCCATTCACGCTGCATGTTCTGCCCACCGTAATCTGTAAGTTTTGGTTATCCTAACAATGCCTTGTGAAGACTAAAAGCTATGAAACTCATTATTGTTTAGCCTAACCTACTTTCAATTATTTCCATCCCTTTTTGGACCAAATATATTTTCAAGCGCCTTATTGTTTGTTGACATGTAAGCTATGAGACAAGAAACCATGTTTCACACACATAGAGAACAATCGGTAAAACATTTTTTGTGTATTCCGAGTTTTGTTTCCTTGACAACAGGCGATATTTAACAACTTACTGACTGAGTAATAGCATTCATTTCCCGACTGTATTATTTTACTCAATTCCACACTTAATAACGTTATCGCTAGCTAACATTTTTCCTATATATTTAAACTCATTAACCCTGTTAAATGATATGTTTTTCACAGTAATCTTTAAATTATCGTCCTCAATATGTGTGTACTCTTTGTATGATCATATACTTAGTCTTTTCAGCCTTAACTTCTAAACCTATTTCCTTAATAGTTTCTAGTTAGATTCATGCATTTCTAGCAACAGCTTCCTTACCATTACCTAACAAATCTTAATCATGTGCGTACTCTAATAGTTGCATTGTACCATTTAAACGTCAATCCACGCCTACTATTTTGCATTACCAGAATAGCGTACTCGTAGGCTAGATTAAAGACTAATGGGAAAGTGCATCACCTTGTTACAATCTGTTATGTATTTCAAAATTATCTAATAGGTGACATCCGATCCGTACCTTTCCACTTTTATTTGTCAATCATACCTCAATTAACTTGACAAGTTTTTCCGTATCTCAACCTTATCTAGAATTCCATAAATTAATTGGATCATAGATATCTTTAAAATCTATGTATGTTTGATGTACTTTCATCTTGTATTCCCATTTGTTTCCAAATATTTGCCGAGTGGTAAAAATATGATCCGTTGATGATTTACTTTGATGAAATCCACACTGATAATCGCGAGTTATTTCCTCTGCTAATGTCTTAAATATAATTAAAATTATATTGACAACTTTATGTAGCCTATTGTTAGTAGTGATATACCTCTATAGTTACTACTCTCTATGTTTATCTCCCCTTTAAAATGGGTATTATAATACTGCAACGTAGACGTGTGTGATCTAGGAGGATCACGGGCCGTTCCCACGTCACTATAAACTATAAACCACATACATAATAAGCACATGATAACCTATCAAACATACAATAACTATTCAAATATTTAGAAGAGTTACAAAAATGTCCATTACTAACACAGTTCACAATAACAATCAATGACTACGTTACCAATATAGTTTACTTAAATCGCCACTTATCCCCGCGAACGACACCCTGCGTTGACTCGCGTTACATGAACGGTGGCTTCGCTGATCTTCTCCAGGACACATTATTCTACACAATGGACACGCCAGCCCACTCCCGGGCACGCTATCCAACTCACTCTATACGCCGGCTCACTCTCGGGCACGCTAGACCACTCCCGGATGCGCCGGTCAACTCACTTCACTATCCACAACTTTGACCGGGGGTCCTCTGGCTATCGTCAACCGTGTATATATAAAAGTTACAGTTAAGAGTATGGAATCCGCCATTTCTAGAATACTGGATTAGAATAAAAGAAACCTAGACTCTTTTCTTTCAATCACGCTCCATTCTGTCCCCTATAATCACCCTTACATTGAGACTGAATACCTGCAAAACAAGAATGAAGAGAGAGAAATAGAGCGGGCGCAGAAGAATGAAATCATGCTGTCCCCGCACTGTTGGCAGTCGGACACTAATCCAATTACAATACCTTTGTTCCATTATTGTGGTAATAATTCATGGTTCCATATGAACTATGGCAATTTATGAATTTTTAATACTAACATTTCAAGACTTTCTTTATTAAATCTGCTGTGATTGATTATATACTATTATATTATATTATAAAATATTCTTTATCATTTTTCTTAGATATAAACGTGTGTGATTATAAAGATTCCCCGTGATTTGGAATTACCTGTTTGATATCAAAGTGAAGGATATTTTTAGTGTAGGTTGGTAGCTGTGCTAGCAAGGTGTACAATACCCATGTTAGCCCAAAGTTCATATATATGCCTGCCCATACTGGCACTGAAGTAAGCATTCGACACCAAGGCACCAAAACTTTTGACTGTAACACAAATATAGAATACATACATTGATGTTCAATGACCTTAAAACTTTAATGATCATGTGTTAGAACCTAAGTAAAAAAAAGATTTGATGCACCACACAGATTTTCTTTCCCTTTTATCTTAAAATAGAGACATTTAATTAAAACTCTTAAGATTTGTGAAATGAAATAATATATATAGTTGCAAAAACACTCCATTAAATAGCATAAATTAAAAACTATACACTGTTACAGAAACATTGAGAAAATAGGAACACCTCCTTCCATCAAATATCATGGCAATAAATTTAATTTTCAAAGACCCGACTAATATATATAATTTTATTCTTATAATTCAGAAACTATTGGTTTTATAAAAATATATTTTAAATAAATTAGTCTAATATTTGATAGTAATACACCTTTACAATGAAAATTTTTTAGTAACTTATTCAAAATGGTTGGGGAGATAAGATCAAAATTTGAAAATTGTGAATATTTTAAGTGAAAGCGTGCTACCGTATATTTATGGAATACTTATTAATCTTACAACTTAACAGGATTCAAATCCTTTAATAACTAAAAATAAATTCAAAGTTTACATAAAAGAAGTATAGCAGAAAAAAACAAATAGATTAAAGCGACAAACATGACCACTAAATATTGGCACAGAAAATGTACCAAGATCTAAATGAATAAAGGTCAGATTGCTATTCCAAACATAAAGTAACCTAAAAGTCATTTTCATGATAAAATAATTATAGTTGCCCTTTTGTATGTAAGGTGCCCAGATAATAAATCAATTAAAATTGTTAGAGAGGAATTCGAGAGTATCGTTTCTTTCACTTTTTGCATTCAGTTAACCACCCTCAATTTTTGGGTTAGATATCTAATTCCAAGACTTCTCGGGCGAACATTATGAAAACCCTAGATATCAAGTTCTAACCCGGTCGGTAAAATGATCACGACTCTAGTTCAATATACAGATAGACAAACAGCATCACAAGAAAACAATTTTTCAGTTTCAGGGGGTTATGAAACGACGATATTTATCATAATCTTTATTTCGATTTTTTTGACGAACACAATATTTCTCATTACGAGGCAATGAAAGAAAATAAAAATTGAAAGCTATATTTTAGTGTACCGTATGGAATCAGACTTTCACCAATGTAGTATATATCAAACCTTCTGGTTTTCCAAGTCCTTTCTCAAGCCACTGAGTATATATGTCTTTTCTTGGAGAGAGATCCTTGGGTGAGCTTGAGGAGAGTTGTAGACTAGATACAACCACGGGAAGAAAAAAACAATGGCTGAACAACCAAAGACATAAAAAACTAACTCCCAGCCTCCCCAGGCCACCAAGTAGCCAGATAATCCCATGGCTGTCACGGTACCAAGGTGCATGGCTGAAACACACACAGACACACACAAAATGCATCTGCTTAAAAATAAATACTATTTACACGTAAATATTAATTTTATACTTTTGAAACAGCAAATTATTTAAATAGGTTATTGAGAGAAGTTATAATTTAATTGGAAGCTAAGAGTTGAAAACAAAGAGCTGGGAAGTTTTCTGACAAAGGATGCCTACTGCAATAAATAAATTAGGTCGAGGATTGCAACGGCCAAGGATGCTTTCAACAAGAAGAGGTTACTGCTGACCAGCAAGTTGAGTTTGGAACTGAGGAAGAAACTGATAAAATGTCACATTTGTAGCATCGCGCTGTATGAAGCTGAAACTTGGACTCTTAAGAAGAAGGAAAAGAAATACTCGGAGAACTTAAAAATCTGGTGCTGGAGCAGATTTGAGAAGATCAGGTGGACAAACAGGGTGACAAATGAAGAGGTCCTAAGAACAGTGGGTGAGAAGAGAACCATTTTGGATGTGATTCTTCTTTACAAAGCAAACTGGGTTAGACACATCCTTAGTAGGAGAACTGACGATAGTATGATGGTTAAATTGGGTTTTATACACTTACACGTTCGATCAGTGTGACATAAGCTAATGGAAAATATAGAGCTTTTTTATACTCTAAGGGATTGAACATGTATTGATCAATATACAGAATGAAGAGTGCTCAATTATGAGCTATAGCTTAACGCACTATATACTCTTAAGAAATAATAGTTTAGGGGCTATATGAAAATACTTTGTATAAATCAGCTTGAGCATCATAAAGTGGATAGCGATATTAAACGTACCGTTAGAGAGCCTCATTCTAAAAATATTTTATCATCTTTAGCATCAATCTCTTAGCACCCTTTTTATTCATATAATTGTAAATTACCTTTCTTCTGTAAGATAAATTGACAAGCATCCTTTTTATTCATATAATTGTAAATTACCTTTCTTCTGTAAGACAAATTGACAAGCATATGCTATATTTATTCTTGGAAGTAATAAGTTTTATATAATAATCTAACAAACGAATCAATAAAATATGTTTTAAAAGTATTATTGAAAGATGAATAATATCTTGTGTAGGTAAAAACAGAATTTGTTACTTAAGTGAATTTCCTATGCATACCCCTATCAAGCAAAATAAAAGCTAAGATGTGTTGACAAACTGTTAAACTATTCCAGATTAGGATAAATGTTGCTATTCGAAATAAAATATTTTAAAATACATTATTAAATTCAATTTAGTGAAAAGTGACAACATAGACATGGGAATTAAATCCAAGATTTTTGGCTTTATGCATAATTTATTTACAATTGAGCCATGCTGGCTCGTCTAGTATCCAGGACCACTTTTCATTAATTAGTGTATTAAGGCCAATAATGTGGTAACTACTGAAAAATAGGACACTCAGGACTATACCTAATTACAAAGACTAAGATTTGCATGGTTCTATTTATTTTGAAATTTATATATATTTAATCACGTATGGCGCTCATATACAATCTAACATTACTAAAATTGGAATTAATTTATAACTTTAAATAAGTCTTTTTAATGAGATATAAGTTTAGTCATTTTGAGAGTCTGTACCGATATAGTTCTTATAGATATGTGGTAGTAAAGGGATTTCAACGAGAGTTTTATAGAAATGCAGGTGAGTGAAATTTTGTTTTGAAGGATATTTTATTTAGGATGGATGTAATCTTAAGTTTTCATAAAGTAAATTTATTTATCAAATCACATTTCTCTCTTAATAAATATTAAGGGCTATACCTGCACTTTAAAATATTTATATTTAAAATGGTTACTTAATCTTAATAATAAACTCATTGTTAATTAATTGGAGTATCTGATTGTTCTGTGGCAGTGTTAGTTTAGTCTACCCTTAGCTCATAGTCAAATGCTTGTGTATAGTTATTTTAGAAAGTACTTTTATAGTAAGATTTGAATAAACACGTAATTAGTTGACCTACCTGAGAAAATAATTCCTGAGAAACTTGTTTGCTCGTTAGGTGGAAACCATTGGCCAAACATAGAGTGCATGGCGGGCAGCATGACACCCTGAGAAAATAAAAGAGAATGCTTGGAATATTATTTTGAAATTGGAAACCATATGAAATACTCGTAGTACGTTAGTGATTAAAAACAGAATTAAAACCCACTATGGTCGCCACATAGTTTAAGTGATCATTCTTGCCATATATTAGACTACCGATGAACAGGGTTTGAATCCCGGTCAGATATACTGAGGGTTGTTTTTCCTAAATGTTATACACTCTCCCTCCACGAAAATGCAGGTAGACTTCCTTTCCATTCAACCTTCCTCATCCCGAATACATTAGTATACTTAGTACAAAAGAGTATATATACACCCAACCCGGGGAGGGAGAAAGTAAGGGGAAACCATCTGGCCCCTAAAACCCGTTCATTTCTGCGCATGACGTCAGCTTAGGGGGACTTGGTTTACTGCGAGCATTGGCACTGTGACACGTTCTCAAGTAAACTTTAGGTTTCAGCCATATTCCTTAAATAAATCACTACATAATAATATAGAGTGTGTAGAGATATTTTTTATAATAGTTGTAGCAAGAATAATATGGGTGTGAGATAATGAAATTACATATATTTTAACATTACTATACAAAGTGAACGAACTTATTAATTTCATCAAACAAGGAAAATAAAAACAATAGGTTAATATTTTAATAAATTAATATTTTGGTACTCAAAATATTATGATACACATATTAAAGAACATTTGTTTCAATAACTCCATCAATATTAAATTAAATTAAATTAAATTATAAATTTCAAACAAAATCCTTGACTTGAACGAATAAAGTACAATAAAAACTTATATTATTCACAAGAGAAAAAAAACACAAAATATAATATTATGTAACGAAGAAAAGCAAAATAAAATATTTTAAGCCACTCTTAAGTAAACAGATATTCCTATGCCTTTATAAACACCTTTTATATCTGCAATATTAAGGCCACATCTCTTTAAGGTTTTTTTTAAAATATCTGATTTGAAATTACTGTTTTTCCTTTCTCATATAAATATACATTTATGCAATCGTTAACATTTTCAACCTTGACATTTTGATGAATCTTTGCGTTTAATATGCCCCAAACCCAAAGAATGTGGAGCTTACAATTATGTATGTCCCTGGGTCTTGATCATAAATATTTAGTGAATTTTATTCAAACTTTAAATTGATATTTAATATGGCTATACCTCAGGATTCTTATACATACGCTAGCTCTTAAAATAAGAGTAATTTACTGAAAATTGATTTATTTGAATTTCAATTATTTTTTTTTTACATGTCGCTTTAACGTATTGTTTAAAATATATATCTAATAATTGTTTACCTGACAATAAACATTGAATACTTGTTTTTAAGGTAAAAATTCATTTATGGGCAGTTTACTAATGAGTAATGACTAATTTCTTCCAAATGGATTTATCTTTCTGCATTTTTATGGAGAATATAGTAAAATACGATACTGCAAAGACTTCTGGAAATCTTCTCCAGAAAAATGATCAGAACAAATTGTGAATGGATGGAAATGTTATAATTAGCTTAGGAGAAATAATCTAATTTAATGAAGAAATGATTTTGTAAATATAAAAATAAAAATAAATATAAAGGAAAAAATATTAGATTATCCTAAATATTTTAGCAAGACTTTTAAAAATTTTAAATATTAAATTATAAATTTTACATTCTTATTTTTGCTACACGTCCATCTGGGCTATATGCGTTTATTTACACAAAATTATATGGATATAAGAAATGTAAAATTTAGAGGAAATTTATTCTCATTTAAATATGAAGGGTGAGGAAACTATTTAAGAAAACCCGTCCTTATCACACTCAGCTGAGAATTGAATCCCGACCTTCTCTGTGACTAGCAAACAAAAATAGATTAGCTTGATGCTTAGACTAAGTCCACGTGATCACCTATGCGTGTCAAACTAAACAAGAAAATTACTTTTACATCTCTGTCAGTGGTTTCCAAATTAAAAATGCCAGAAGGTCAAAGTTGAATCCCCCGAGTCTAGTGACGAGCCATATCATAATAAACTAATTTTTGTCAAGCCATGCAAAAATGATAAAAGGTATTCAATTGTCAATGAAATAATAAGTGATAATTTTGACAAATTTAATTGGATATTAAAGGAATTTTCCGACAAAAATATACTATTTACTAAGTCAATATAATAGGCCTACAGCAAATGTAAGGAAGAAATTATTTTGAGTTTCATGTATTTATTCCCACGCTAGTCAAAACTTTCCGTTTCTCGGATAAAAACACCAAATTTGACTACAGTATATTACTTTCGCAAGAAACTTCGTGGGCCACCAGTTGGGAACTCCCGATCTAGAGCAATAACTTAATATTATTGATGTATTGCATGATGTAAAACCATGTAAAGCTTGCTTATTATAAGTGTAGTTGTAAAAGGCTTTATATATATATATAGCATTAATGGAAATACGAATTATTATATTGTATGTCTAAGATTTTAAAATACCAACAGTTAATGAAAAATTGTAACAATGGCAGAAAAACTAATATTCTACTCGAATTAAAACGACAAAGTAGAGATAATTCCTATTAATAAAATACAAGCTTCAGTATTGCTAAACTTTAATAATAAATTTGCAGTTGAATCTGATATTTTTGTCCAATTTTATAAAAAAAAAGATTTTACAAATAATAATATTTATCCTCCTGCATCGTCGGGAACGTGTACAAAGCCAACAGTCTTATCTAGTTCGGTCTGTCGGTGATGGGGAAATTGGGATTCAAATACCAAATGGGCTTACTTACGTTGTTGTTCCTAAATGGTTTTCCACCCTCCCTCCACGCAAGTTCCTACCTTATTAGTATAAATATGCGGACTGCCTAAACAGGTAAAAAGATGAGGCTCACATTGTTTTTGTTTATAAATACAGGTCTAATAATGCTAATAAAATAGTGGGACCTTACGCAAATATATTATCAAAATTAATTATTATGTATACCCGCTTCAATTGTCGAATTGGTGACCTGGCGGTCTAAAGGTAAGGTGTTGGACCTGTGTAAAAGGGGCCCAGGGTTCAATCCTCGGTCCCGGCACAGATTTATCTGATTGTCAAACCCTTCCTTCACCCCTGACAAGACGTGTATTAATCACAACTTGTGAATGTGGGAAATGCCAGGCCTCCACCGTGGTTTGGATTCGACGTTAAACTGTAGGTCCTCCATTTTATCTCACAATCACCCTACCATTACACATTAGCGTAAGTGCCTATAGCCCAAACGGGTAGTAAGACGCGGTGTTAATAATAATAATAATAATAATAATAATAATAATAATAATAATATAATCTCGGACGTGGGAAGGGTCCCTTTCCTAAATTGTTTCCCACACTCCCTCCACGCAAATACTGGTACACTTCCTCTTAATTCAACCATCTTCACCCCTGGCATATTTTCGTAGTTAAATATGAGTATAACTCAAAAGGGTAAAAATACATGATGACATATACACATATTTAAAAATATCTTCTACATGATTTTGATTTGATTAACGGCGATTATAAGTCTTGAAGACCCCATAGTGCAGCTTATTATTGCTCTTAATTATATATAATAATACATTAATATATGTTTGTACAATTTATCTATAAAACATCAAACGTTGCAATATTATATTTGTTAGTCTAGTCAGAGAAAATTACTTACAAGTCTTCAGTTTAAATTTGTCCTCCCTCTTACATGCTACTATCCACTTTCTTCTATTAAGTTCATCCTTCGGACAACTAAGATATTTAATATTGCTGCCAATCTTGGCATGATTCCTTATTTTTAAAACATTTAAACACACTAAAGAGGTGATATATTTGATGTTTTCCCTTCTTCAGCAACCCGACTCCCCTGAAGCTGACGTCACGACAAGAAGGAAGGAGTAGAACATGCGCATGGTTTCACCTTTATTTCTTC
Source organism: Timema bartmani (assembly GCA_902151455.1). NCBI lineage: Eukaryota > Metazoa > Arthropoda > Insecta > Phasmatodea > Timematidae > Timema > Timema bartmani. The sequence goes on along the minus strand of CABFWB010001109.1, from coordinate 14,408 downwards.
ACACCACGCACCGAACCGGTAGTAAGACGTGGTGCTAAACTTATTTACTTTACTCGAGACTACACTACAAGCTACATTAAATTTAATGTTGTACTTATTTAATTGATCTGACTCAGATAGAGAATAAATTTACTATTGTAAAATCTAAAAATTAAATAATCATTCCTTGATTGATTTGTGAAAACTGGAAAATTTGGGCTGCTTATTCCATTACTTAAGGTAAAAAACTGTACAGGCGTAGAAAAGAAACATAGATAACAATGGTTTATAACGTTAATTAGTTGATATCTTACTTCTTACAAGGTTAATACTTATTATTTTAGTTTATTTAATAGATTTTATAGATATTTAACATTATTAAAGCATTTATTTAGTCAATATACGAGTATACTATATAAATCATTAATTTATATTCCTTACATGTTTAATACACACGTACAGTGGTAAGGTGGGCCAGTATTCAGTTTCACTACAGTTTACAATTAAATATAAGAGTATATATATGTATTTGTATTTTAGCAGGATACTGTCATAAATACCAAGATAGTGTAGAAGTACATGTAACTGTCCTTCCCAAGGGTGGATTCAGGGCTTGTTGTCGAAGGGGGCGATTGATTTTCATAAGGCTCTTTCAAGTATAAGCTCAATAATTTTAATTAATCAAGATTTTAATGTATAATAATTATAATAGTAATAATATTGCTAATTTATAGAAATGCCTTTGATTAATATTTATAATAATAATCAAATCACCCCTCTCCCCCGCTCCCCCCTCCCTGGCCTCTCAACCCAAAATAAAATCAATTCATTCCTATTTGTATTAATATTCATTTATAATTTATTTTTATTTATTAACAATAGCCACTATTTATTGTGAATTTTTACTGTTAAACATTACTAGATTTTAAAGGACCAAAGGCAAACTATATAGTACCTACGCGAGGATTATGAATAAAATAATTTAAAATAATAATTTGCAATATTTATATTACGTTAAAATACTATATAATTTAATTTTGTTTTTACATGTTCTCAGCAAAATAACGGGAAAAATTGTTTAAATTATAAAAATCAAATAATAAAATTCAATAATATATAATTATTGTTACAAAATAGGCAGCCAACAAGAGCATATTTTATCACACTTACAGTATAGATACCTAATAAAAATTGTGTAACTTACATTATTCTAAATAAATGGTACGGCGCACCGCACAGACTTTCTCTCTCTTTCTATAAACTCGTAAGATTTCTGAACGGAATAATGTACATTGTATCATCACCACTACACATAAGAACACGCATAAAATAATATACAATGATATAGAATCAATGAGAAAAGAGGCGCATCTTTGTCCACCTAAGAACATTTCAAACAGTTTAATGTCTTCCACAAGGGTCAACACTTCGTATTAAAATTTCGATTTCTGGTTAAAGTTTTAACATTTTATAAGGTGTTGCAGATCTTCAAGTCATCGCATTGATATTTAATTATTCATTTATACATTTTGACCAATAAAAAATGTAAATATTGACTATTGAGTCTAAAATGGAGATAGATCATTGCTATGCAAACATTTCTCCTAAGAGCTTTAAGGAAAAATAACATACTTTTTTAGATACTTATATTTAATTACTCTATGGCATTGGAGAATTATTGCGTTAAGACTTAAGTAGTATATGTTTACAACTAAAGCTCACAAAATTGTATTAATATATTTGCAAATATCTCAGAAACTGTTGCTTTTATAAAAATATATGTCAAATAAAAGTTTTTTATTTCTAATAGTCCTACAATTTTGCAATGATAAGTTGTTTAGTTTCTCAAATAGTTGTGGAGATACGGAAATTAACGCTTCTGTAAAGTACCCTAAAAATCATTTTCATAGGAAAATGAAAATAGCCAGTTTATTTATAATCTTAATCAACGCCTAGATACGAATTTTAATCAAAATCGTTTGAGCAGATTTTGAGAAAACCAAATTTTTCTCTTTTCGCCCTTCAGTAAACTACCCTTAATTTTAAGTTTTTATAGACACACAGACAGACGGCATTGCAAAGACTATTTTTTAGGGTTCGGGGGGTCATGAGACGTCGACATCCATCAACATTTCAGGTTAGTTTTTTTTTACGGTCGCAATACTTAAACTTTAATGTCCAAAAAGTTAAAAAAATTCATATAATTGCGTATAGATTGAAAGTTATTGATTTTATAAAAATATGTTTCGGATAAAATATCTGTATTATAAATATATATACATATTTGTAATGCTAAGTAATTTCATATCTCAAATAGTTTCGGAGCTATTATAAAAAATGTTAATTTACGCATCAGACCGGAGCCCTTAAAGCCATTTTGCCGAAATATTGAGAGTAGCCATTTTGTTTGGAATATTTATTAATGTTCATAAATGAAATTTAATCAAAATCGTTAGAGCCGATTTTGAGAAAATCGACTTTTTCTCTTTTTGCCCTTCAGTAAACTACCCTTAATTTTAAGTTTTAATAGACACACAGACAGACGGCATTGCAAAGACTATTTTTTAGGGTTCGGGGGGTCATGAGACGTCGACATCCATCAACATTTCAGGTTAGTTTTTTTTACGATCGCAATACTTAAGCTTTAATGTCCAAAAAGTTAAAAATATATATATAATTGCGTATAGATTGAAAATTATTGATTTTATAAAAATATGTTTCGAATAAAATATTTGTATTATAAATATATATACATATTTGTAATGCTAAGTAATTTCATATCTCAAATAGTTTCGGAGCTATTATAAAAAATGTTAATTTACGCATCAGACCGGAGCCCTTAAAGCCATTTTGCCGAAATATTGAGAGTAGCCATTTTGTTTGGAATATTTATTAATGTTCATAAATGAAATTTAATCAAAATCGTTAGAGCCGATTTTGAGAAAATCGACTTTTTCTCTTTTTGCCCTTCAGTAAACTACCCTTAATTTTAAGTTTTAATAGACACACAGACAGACGGCATTGCAAAGACTATTTTTTAGGGTTCGGGGGGTCATGAGACGTCGAAATCCATCAACATTTCAGGTTAGTTTTTTTTACGATCGCAATACTTAAGCTTTAATGTCCAAAAAGCTAAAAATATATATATAATTGCGTATAGATTGAAAATTATTGATTTTATAAAAATATGTTTCGAATAAAATATTTGTATTATAAATATATATACATATTTGTAATGCTAAGTAATTTCATATCTCAAATAGTTTCGGAGCTATTATAAAAAATGTTAATTTACGCATCAGACCGGAGCCCTTAAAGCCATTTTGCCGAAATATTGAGAGTAGCCATTTTGTTTGGAATATTTATTAATGTTCATAAATGAAATTTAATCAAAATCGTTAGAGCCGATTTTGAGAAAATCGACTTTTTCTCTTTTTTCCCTTCAGTAAACTACCCTTAATTTTAGGGGTAGATATCCAATTCCAAAAAACCCTCGGGGCAACCCTATGGAAACCCTAGATATCAAGTTTCAGCTCAATCGGTAAAATAGTTTAGGCTCTAGTTGGAGGTACAGACAGACAGACAGACAGACAGAGAGACGGAAATTCAAAAACAAATTTTTCGGATTCAGGGAGTCATGAAACGTCAAAATTCATCAAAATCTCGAGTTCGATTTTTTTGACGATCACCATACTTTCTCTACCTGTAAGATAGAGAGAAAGTAAAAACATACTCGTAAAGAACTCCTATGGGTTTGAATAACATTTAACAATGTTAATCCATTTAATCGTTTCTAAATCAATTTGGTATTAAAAAAAAGTTTACCCTCCATAGTGCATGGTTATATACAAAGTAGGAATTAAAATCATTGTTTATTAACAATAGAGAAGCTGACATCATCATTATGATAATTTATAAAGGATACTGAGAAAAAACAAATTCACATTTAACACGATGCAAATCAGAATCCACATGAACGACTATTATAGTGTATTTTTTTTACATCCACAACTGTTTCCAGCCTGTGGCCTGGGTCCGTCTCTTATTCAAACCATATAATTATTTATCACTACCGGCTTACTAGGCCTGTCGTAGCTTCATATGCCTTATAATCTAACTTAAGACTAAAACAAGCACAACATCCAGGCCCCGGCCGTTAATTCATCACTATGAAAGGGTAAACCAACATTTCACAAATGATAAGCTTTTCAGCCATGTCGGGAATCAAACCCGGTAACCTTAGCTCAGTAGATAGACACGCTACCGACTGAGATAAGGTGTCAGATTATTATAGTGTACTATGTTTTGAAATATTATAGCGTACTTTCCACCTTAAATCACCTTTACACAAAAAGATTAAAGTTTTTTTTTTGTCATCTATTAATAATGTTGGAAGCTGAAAGGTGACCGACATGTATAATAGAATGTACAGTACATAAAATTAGAATGCGCAGATGCAGAAATTCAAAGTTGTATCTATGACTTATAGGAAGACATATAACGGCCGACTAACTTACGATTACGTTCCTAGCTTGACCAATCAATGGCTTCTGATCTGTGAACATGTAAATTCCAGGTAGGGACAAACTAACTAAGTAGCAGTTCAGTTGTGTTTGGCACTTTATCAGGGAATGTAGTTCAAGACACATTCTTTGTATGGCTTAGGAATAATATAGAAATGGGGTATTTTACCCACATACATATTTTTATGTCCAACTTTTAGTTTGTGTGATTAATTGTATATATTATATTATTAAATAAGTTAGCTTTAGAATAGTGCATATCTGGCATATTAACTTAAATGTATGCCTACTCCCATCCTCAATAAACAGGTGACCGGTCATATCAATATTATAGCTACCGGAAAAAAATTCAGCTACCCCTTTAAAACCTGAATCCACGTCTGAGTACGGGTATCTGATAACTAACTTGAAAGGCTCCCTGCATTATCCTTGCCGTGATGAGAGCGTAGACGTGTAGTCTGGAAAGGATAGGAAACAGCATCGTTATTATTCCAGAAGCAAAGATGCCTCCTCCAAGAACGTATTTTCCTCCAAACCTACCGGCGAGGTAACCTCCAAGAATCTGAGTCATTATGTACCCATAATAGTAGGAGGCAAGAATCTGGCCCTGCGTCACATCGCTCCACTCAAACTCTCCTTCCTGAAAGCAAATTTAATTGATCTACATTAACAAGAATTTCATTAATACAGATTTTTATTGAAGTTGAATGAATCGTTTTATCTTTTGTATTAAAGCAGTGTATCCTAAACTTTTTTCAAATGGAGTACTGCCCAAAAAATACCCATATTTTGGAGTACCACCAAGCTATTGCTGATTATTTACTATTTGCGTACATTTATAATGGTGCCCAGGAATAAAATTAGACGAAACCATTTATACATTACTACTCAATCAATATGTTTAATAGTGCACAGGTATCAAAGAAATATAAAGAAAGACTAATATTTACCTCTCAAACCACTGTTTAAATCTCATTTCCTTTTGGTTTGACTTGGTCATAATACAGTTATAAGATTTGACAGGACATTAACTTTCTACGACTTTAATTTGTTTGTTTTGTTTGGTTTCTCATGGCGTACCACCAGAAATAATTGTAGGCCTGCGTACCAATGGTGGTATGCATACCACAGTTTTAGAACCACTGTATTAGAGTATCAAATAACCTTGCATACTATTAAAATTACCAATGATTGGTTCTAGAACATTTAAATTGACAATTTTTTTATCTGTGTAGTGTAACTGTGTGTAAGTTTTTAGGACGTTAATTTTCCCGAGACTATTGATAATAGGGATACTTTTATTTTATTGGAGCTAAGAGGTCTTCTCTTAATAGAGGTAAAAAAAAACCAATATTTGCTCTTGTACTTTAAATACTATGAAACCATTTTATATTTATATAAAGATACGTTTAAAATGAAATAAAAACACCATAAATTTTAATGAAATGAATTCTAATTATTGCGTGTACTTATTTTGTTGAGTTCAATAATACATCCCTTAAAGGAATGTGTCTGGTTTATTGTTGAAAACTACCCAATCATCGAGATACACGGTCATCAAGCCATTACATCAACCCAACAACATTTACACTGACATCCTTATGTTCTAATCTACCGTGTTTGGGATTTTAGCTCATCAAGCCACCCAGCTACATGTGAGTAGAGTGGGTGCGGTCGTTAGGTCAGCCGTATTATATTTTGGATTTGCGTAGAGGTTGTGTTAGCTCAGAGCATGAGCTCAACGGAGATAGCGAAAGTTACATTGTTAGGTGCTGCACTCGCCCAGTTTTGCGCACCTCAACTTCGCCTACAAACTAATTGGAGGGGGACTTAGGCTACCATGAGCACGACGTCACACTAGATAAACAAACATAGCTCCTATGCACTTATTATTGTCAAGAAGCAATGCTTACCTCCTTACCTCCCCTTTATGTTGTCTTACTTGGTGAAGAATGAGACACCGCTCCTATGCACTTAACTATTGTCAAGAAGCTGTCGCTTACTTCCTGTTAGTGTTGTCCTTGATGAAGAATGAGATCACAGTGTATACCCCGATTGGTTATTAAAACAGGGTTCTAATAAAATAATGTAATTACCTCTCTCAGACACTTGACTATTGTCAAGAAGCAAGTTCACTTGCTGTTTATGTTGTATTCCTTGGTGTAAAATGAGATTACTGTTCCTATCCACTTGATTATTGTCAAGAAGGTATTGTTCATCTGCTGTTTATGTTGTCTCCGTTGGTGAAAAATGAGATCATGGCTACTATGCACTTGACATTTGTGAATAAGCCAGTGTTTACCACGTGCAGTATTTATGTTTTCTTCCCCAGGGTGAAATGTAAATAAAGGAACTTTTTTCTTGAATAGTGTGCAGAGATTTACCGCCTGCTGTATCTATGTTGTTTATCTCAATGAGATAAAATCCCTTCTCCATCGTTTTTATTGATAAATACAATACTCTTAATCCAATTTTATAAAACAATTTGGTCACATAAAACACTACTCTTCTAGACCATTATCAATGTTTGATAATATAACTAGGGCTGAGTGAATTAACGATATATCGTTAAAAAAACGGTTTAACATTTACATCGATATACTGATATTCCAATTTCGGATGTGGCGATATATTGCCTACCAAGATATATCGTCAACCACATGAGTATTAGGGAGATATACATGTTAGGACACACAGAAGACCTTATGTGCATCAACATTTTCCCACAAGAGTCAATGCATAAGGGTGTTCTCTGAATAAGCAGCATGGGCATTCAAGGACACCATAGGACCTTATGCTACAAACGTAATTTGGATTGATTCTTGTACCCTCAGTGGATTCAAAACAAAGTCCCGGAATCTCCCCATCCCCCAAAAAGAAACCAACGTCCTTCCAGGGATTCGAACTAATGGGGCACATTCCTCATATAAAAATTCAAATGAGACGAAACTAAAATGGAGAAAAGAGGATAAAATAGGCAGGTACTCAACCATAGGGTCAATGACCTCAGGATGACAAAACCATGGGACAAAATGGACATTGGGTCAATGGCCAGGCGAGTTTGAACAGGATCATGATTACGTCACAAGAAATAACCCGATTGTGTCACAAGCGTCATGACACTGTGACTCAGTTGATCTAAAAGGCCTGTTACCTACTACTGTAACATGCTATCTCGAATAAGGATATACAATCTTCGATGATTGTATTTGAACTAAATCTTATATATTTTTACTATACAAATATTTTTTTGTATACTATATATTTTTAACTTTAAACAAATTATTTTATGAATGGTGGAGGGAGATGATAAATATAGAATAATGATTCCTGATGAATTTCTAAGTGAATACAACTTCGATTGATATATTTCAATAATGTTAAATATTTTAGAGTTTACAGTAAATCTCACACAAGTTCTGTTTCTTTAATAAGAATATTATAGTAATTAAAATATAAATCTTGAACCCAATAAAAATACTTTGTAAAATTTACTCACCTGATCATCCCCAGCTTGAAGTAATATTCCTAGACACGTTTCTAGTTCTGTTACATTTTTTGAACTGTTATGTTGGTCGAGCTGACCAGTATGTTTCACCATTGCAACTATGGCCACTGACATGTTTACGTTGAGCGCGTACTGTAGAGCCAATGAAAGCGCACCCATGAAAGCTATTATATATCTTGCAGGAACTTTAGAAAAGTCATCTGAACACGGATCAAACAAGAATAAATTATTATATTCTTAATTAAACACTACATACATATAATATATTAATTTTCTTAGGTATTAAGATATAATATTTTTAACACTTGAAGGCTCCAGAATATGCTTAGACATGGAAAGGCAATTAGTGGTCATGTTGATCGCTTTTCACAAACAATAGGTTAAGATTAATTTATTTTATAAATATTTAATTTTAATTTTAAAGTATTTTGATCAGTATAATTAGCTAAAATTAGTTTCTGATAGTTTTAAATAAAGTGAACTAAACTTACTAACAGGTTAAGATTAATTTACTTTATAAAATACTTAATTTTAATTTTAAAGTATTTTGAGCAAACAATATGCTCAAAATGTTTAAATATGTGTTTTAAGAACATTATAGCACAGTTTCTGATAACGGCTGACGTCTTATTTTCAATTACAGGCATTTATGTCTATTATAATAGAATATATGTATGTATATTATAATAGAATATATATGTGTGTATATTATAATAGAATATATATAGTGAAAAATTAAATATCTTAAAAATCGTATAAGGATGAATAGAAATATATGACATGAAATTTTTAGGAGTCAGTAATTGGAATACAATTTGTAATAATAGAACAGTTCAATAACTTTTATTAGGTACATAGTTTAACATGCTTGATTATGAAAGTAATAATAATAATAATAATAATAATAATAATAATGATAATAATAACAATTAAAATTGTTTGATACAATCATTTCTTGTTACATATTTTATATCGTGAAATGTTATACATGACAGTAATATGTTATACTAAATTATACTAAAAATTTTTGAAGAAAATGTATAAATATGAAGAGTTGTAACACGCAATATGTATATATTAGGCCTGTAAAAGAATTACATCTATTTGTACTAAAGTAATAGACCAAAAAATGGGATACCCGAAAAATGGCCAGGCATCAATCACTTTCCAGGCACTTGAGACAAGTGACTTTTTGATGACTGAACCTGAACAACTGTCACAGATTTATTTGTTACAGATATTAATACTGTCAACATTTGTATTCCTCTTTCATACAATAAGCACTTTGAATTGGCACCATTTGTGACTGTGTTGAAGTTGAATAGTATTTTAAAATGGTTCTGTTTTTACTCGTTTTCCTTTTACATACTTTACTCCAAGCTCGTTCACAAAATTGAAGTATGAGTTGGTACTAAGAGATTTTTATAGTTGTAAGCTCCTTGTAATTTGCCTGTTCATTGAGTGAACGTTGTAGAAAACTTGCACTGACCACCTCAAGAGAAGCAGCCTTTTCAATGAATTTACGAGCCATTTGGTAGACTGTCAACGCCATACTTTGTATAGTTATAGAATTCCACTCTTTCTGATAGCTTCTTCTCATTTTCACGTATCTCAACAATTGGGTGAGTGTGCTCAATAACAGGATGCTCTTCTTTTTCTATGCCTGGTACACAGTTAATGAACTGACTTCTTGAGCCTTCAGAAGCATGGTTTCATGTAATGGAGCTTTAGATGTCTTCATATAGGGGCAGTTGGGGCAGGGTGTAACATAGGGTACAGTGTACAGTTTTGAATTTCACGCGAATTATGACCAAATCAGGAACGAAACCCCTAGCGATCGCTATGTTGAAAATTTCCGCCAGTAGACATTGTGAAGCTAAATGGTACGTGTGCAGTGATATATATCTTGTGTTGTTGACTATTCCTTAAGTTAATAATATATTATAGTTATAATATTATTGTAGTAATGAAAGTGTTTCATTGTCTACACATAGGTGTTATTAACATTCATTAAGTAGGTTACAAATACCTAGAATTTTGATCTAACCGTTGATACGCCCTATGGGGCACAGTTTAACAACCGAGCATGGGGCAGAGTGTAACAATGCTATACTCTGCCCCAAGTGTTACATTGTGCCCCATGAAATATTTTAAACTTAATATTCAAACAGATATGTAATGAAAATTAAATTATACGAATTGAGTCAACAAAAATAAGAATAAAATATTGTGAAATCCCTAGAGTGAAAATATATAACCTAAAGGTCGGGTGGAAATAAAAAATATTCAATTTAATTTTGATGCAATATTCATTTCAACATAAATTAGATCACTGCATATAGTAATAGTAATAATCATAATAACCAATATTCCTAAATATTATGTCTGATTTGTGTTTTATAGAAAACTGGGGCATTTATGGTTCGCCATAGGAAAGGGAAAACAGATAAGAGGTTATTTTCCGAAAATGATATGAGGGCAGCAGTTGATCTCGTATCCAAGGGAATGAGCTTTCATCAACAGCAGCAGCAGCAAAGAATGTGAACTACGGAACATTGTTCAGGTAACATGAAATAGCAAGAGTTACACAATAACAATTTCAAACACATTATAAATTAAGTGTATCGTAATTATTTTAGGCCTCTTATTTTAATACTTTTTTTTAAATTTCAGATATGTATAAAAAAAAAGCAATAGCAAATGAAGGATCAGAGATACGCATGTGTCCAAAGTACAATTCACGTAGTATTTTTACGAATGAACAAGAAGTTGCCTTGGTGTCATATTTAGTTCAGTGTGCCAAAATGTGTTATGGTTTGGATACTGTGGAAACTAGGCGTTCAGCATTTGAAATGGCTCAATACAATGGTCTTGAAATTCCTATGTGCTGGTTGGAGAAGAAAATGACAGGTATAGACTGGTTGTACACTTTCAGAGATCGACATCAAAGTCTCAGTATTCGACGACTTGAGCCCTGTAGTTTATCAAGGGCAACTTCCTTCAATAAACACATTATTGGGATTTTTTTGATAACTTAAAATATGTCTTATCTCGCACCACTAACTTCAGTGATGGTATCAGGATATATAGCTTAGATGAAACAGGCACCTCGATGGTACAAACACCAAAACGGATCCTCGCTCCGACAATTGAATAAGGCTACAAGTGGTGTGGAGGACACACTCATCACTACTTGCTGCATTGCCAGTGCGTCTGGTGTTGCACTTCCTCCTGTAATGGTATTTCCAAGGGTTCACTTTAAGGAGCACATGATCAAAAGTGCACCCGCAGGAACCCTAGGACTTGCTACGCCATCTGGATGGATGAACAGCAGTATTTTCTCGGAGGTAATTAAACATTTTGTAAAGCATTCTCATTCTTCAAAAGAAAATCCATCACCTCTAATGTTTGACAACCATGAAAGCCATCTTGCTCTAGCAGCCTTAGAAATTTCCAAGTACAATGGAGTGACTCTACTGATGATTCCGCCTTATTGCAGCAATAAAATGCAACCTCTAGATGTAAGTGTATTCCATTCATTTCAGTCTCACTATGACCGTGCCATCGAACCATGGCTGTTGCACCATCATGGTATTCCACGCAACATTTACCAAATTGCAGAATGTGTTGGGAAAGATTTTGAAAAATCCATGACACCATAAAACATCATATCTGGTTTTAGAAAGACAGGTATATTTCCCTATGACTCAGATGTGTTTAATGATGATGATTACCTTAGCAGTGCTGTGACAGACCGCCCAGAAGATCAAAATGAAATGCTGGCAATTGATAGCTCATTGTCTTGTACGTCAAGAGAAGGTGATATAATCAAAAGTGAAACTGTGGTATTAAATAGGGATACGGGAAATAAACAGATTTATCATATTCCTACACAGGTCATCAGCCCTGAAATGTTTCGTGGATATCCAAAGGCGGAAAGAAGAATACCTTGCAACAAAAGGAGAAAAGGAAGAAATTGCATTCCAACAGATACACCTGTAAAGGAAAGCTTGGTTCAACGTGCACAGCAAAGAAATGCTAAGAAAAAAATCCAAGGTAGAAAATAAAGCATCAAAAAATTTGTTTAGAGAAGAAATGGACATGACAGACGACAAGGCTAGTTCTCCACTCTTAACATCCTCCAAGGATATTAACTGTCTTGAAGGAGATGATGAACCTATTGCAGAAACTTGAGAACAGAAAATTTGTGATTAGGTATGGGTCAAGTTTTCAGGGAAAAAACTAATATTTTATGTTGGGAAAATTATAAAACAGAATAGATGAGGATGGTGATTTTGAGATCAGCGATCTTAGAAAATCAGTAAAGGATCAGTAAAGGAGTAAAGGATAAAGGAAGTTCATGTTTCCAGTTGAGTCAGATATAGCATCTGTAGCAGAGACAGATATAACGATGGTGTTACCACAACCTCTAATTGCAGGTCAAACTAAAATATTAAAATCATATCTTTATTTTGGCATTAATATGAATAAACTAAACGTCCATTCATTAGAATAATATACATGTATGAACTACAGTTAAAAATAAATTTCTGATTGAGTACAACCAATGTATTGTTCTAGATTAAATATCAGTGTATATACTTAACAATTATTGCATGATTTTTACTTTCAATTATGTGTTACGCTTTACCCCTCGGTGTGTTACCCTTTGCCACTGGTATGGGGTACAGTGTGACAGGCTGCAGTTTTACAAATATCTGTAAATATAGTGAAATTTACTGTGTTAATGAAAACAATAGACATATATATTACTAACCAATGCGTAGTAATTTTTTAAATAACCATTTCATTTGTTACATAAACATGGAAGATACGATAAACATAAACTTTTTTGTTACACTGTGACCCACCCTCCCCTACTTTGATATTTCTTTCCTGGTGCTGTTAACTGTCCCTATAATGCTCGTTTCCTCTGCTTTCAGTCTCCATGCCAGGTTCAATGGTGTAAATAATGTAATAGTATTCAGCCCTTTTTTGTGCGATGGTCTTATGAGTTTCAAAATAACATTTTCTCTCAGAGATTCATTCTCAGGGTGCAGCTTGTCTTCCTAGAGAAAGGAGAAGCATTGCAAATGTACTTCGAATAGCATCCTCCAAAATCCATAAATTTATTACGAATTTGTCGTGATTGTTTAACATGTATTGTGTGAACCTGGGATGGGAAAGAGCGTTTAGTCTCCAGTGAGGCTCTGGCCAGGCTTATAGCGTTTAGTGCAATTATAAATTAATTTATCCCATACAGTAGACACAAGAGCAAACTTAACTGTCTGCAGCCTAGTAGATCGGGTAACACGCTCATCAAAACGCAGCAACCAGAATATGTCCTCGAGCTTGTTTTCCCCATATTTTGGGTGGAGACAGAAAGGCCTCACATAGTTAACCACAGAAGATCTAATACAATACTGCCAGCGTGTTATGCCACTCTTGCAAATAGCAAAGCAATGAAAGCCACAATATCGCCTAGAGAAATTGACCAGTTGTAATCTCCCGCCTTTTTTCAAGCTTCGGTTTCGGTACATTTATTTACGTGCCACAGCATAGGTTCATCAATAAACAAACGCTACGCACTAGCCAAACTGACTGGAAATAATCCAATTATTGCCGTGCTTTTAAAAATTCCGTTGCTATTCCATTATGCTCCTTCACAAGACAGAGTGATTGCAATATAAAGCAGATATAAGTGACAAATATTAAACTACATTATATTATATTATATTATATGCCTGATAGTATTTCTATTCACTGTTTAGCGCTATGCTAAATATAAAATACGACATAAAGCAAGAACTTTACAGCTTTAAAATGTATTGCTCCTGTGTCATAAATAAACACATTAAAGAGAAGAGAATCTAAATTAGAACCCTGTGGCATGCCACAGAGGGCTAGCAATTTATTTGAGGTGTGTGAATCAATTTTAATAATGAATGATCTTTCATGTAAATAACTGCTGAACTGATTTACATCTGAGTGAGAAAGGCCAAAATAACCAAGTTTAGAGAGAATATTTCTATGCTGACATAAATCAAAAATACCTTACTTTGGTCAAAATAAATAGCAACCTGACCTTGGGCAGAGACTTGAGGGGCAACACGCCTAAGAAATTCTACTAAATTAGTGAAAGTAGATTTATTTTTATAAAGCCATGTTGATTATTTGAAAGTTTATTTTAAGGTGGGGGAAAGTATGTTCATGTATGATTTTCTCGAATACTTTGGAGAAAGTGTTTAAGAAAGAAATTTGTCTATAATTACATACATTTGTTTATTCCCATTTTCTATAAATAGGTATAGCAATAATAATAATAATAAATGGTACGGCACACCGCACAGACTTTCTCTCTCTTTCTATAAACTCGTAAGATTTCTGAACGGAATAAT
>CABFWB010001108.1:174230-186449 GCA_902151455.1 Timema bartmani | reverse complement strand
CCGTGGTTCGGATTCCACGTTAAACTGTAGGTCCTCCATTTCATATCACAAACACCCTACCATTACACATTAGCGTAAGTATAACCCGAACGGGTAGTAAGACGCGGTGCTAATAATAATAATAATAATTGAGTTAAGGATAAATAGTGTTTAATGCCTAATATTATAGACATATTACATATAGACTAAATATATACTAGTATTTCAAATATTTTAATTTTTATATGTATTTTAGTATAAATTATTTATATTATATATATATATATATATATGTACTAGTTATTAAATGATTATATAAGTAAAATAAATTTAGTATTAAATTCTTACTAATTAATAAAATTATAAATTAAATTATGACTTGTAATAATTAAAATGTATTTAATTTAAATTATCATTGGCTTCCAACATTTTAGCAATAGTTGATGCATATTAAAATCACCTAGTGCAGCATAATTAAGAATACGAATGAGCTGTATCTTAAGTTTCAATTGCAAACTCGTGTACAAAAAATATTATCACTTTCACTTTTGTTCGCAGCTACTCATTCTAATATCATCCTTCTTGTGCCCAACTGGGGTATTCCTCTTGTTGGTTCATTCTTTCGCGACTGTCTTCCGTCAAGATGGCGGCACAAGCATGAAAGTGAATGTCTTGGCTGTTTCCTGCTTTATAGTGATGTGTTGCTTTTGTAACAGGCGGATACAGGTAAATAAACCAAGTCGTAACCGTCTCAGAGGTACTTGCTGATGAGTTGTATAGCTTGCTAGTTTTATCATGTAGACAGTCCATCAACTGTCGGCAAAACCCGCATCGCATCGGCGGTGAGATCGAGGCTCTAATCTCAATCGGGTGTACTGAGGGTAATTTTCAAAAATGGGTTTCCACTCACCCTCCACACAAATGCGTGTACACTTCCTTTAAATATAATCCTCCTAATCCCTAAAGTCGTTAGCGTGATTAGTACATGAGCGTATAACCCGAACGGGAAGTAAGACGCGGTGCTAAAAGAATATACAACTGATTATTTTATTAATCTCACACTTATTTGAAATGTTCGACTTTCAGCTGATGTCCGCCAAGCTACTCTCCGTCGCGTACGGCCTTCTCATACTGTCTACGATGATCGTCATAGCAGTTGACTTATTCCGTTACGGTCTGGTCAGTGACCTACGCAACCTCTTCTTTGTGGTCGTGATGCACCATCTCTTCTTCGTGGTCATCCTTTACCCTCTGGAGGTGACCAAGTGCAAGACGATACTACCATTCTACGTCACTAGCCCTAGCAGGTTACTGCTGTTACCCATCTTTACAGTGTTCAACATTCAAGACGTAACCTGGGGGACTAGAGAAACACAGGTAGGAGTGATATGACGTCATCAGAATGTTGTACTACTCCTTCAGCAGCCCTAGTAGGTTGTTTAACATTCATGACGTCACCTGAGGGATTAAAGACTCAGAGATAGGCTGAGATATGACGTCATCAGAATGTTGTACTACTCCTTCATCAGCCCTAGTAGGTTGTTTAACATTCATGACGTCACCTGAGAGATTAAAGACCCAGAGATAGGCAAGATATGACGTCATCAGAATGTTGTACTACTCCTTCATCAGCCCTAGTAGGTTGTTTAACATTCATGACGTCACCTGGGGGTTAAAGAAACAGAGATAGGTATTATATGACGTCATGAGGATGTTGTCAAACTCATTCATCAATCCTAGTAGGTGGTTCAACATTCATGACGTCACCTGGGGGTTAAAGAAACAGAGGTAGGTACTATATGACGTCATCAGAATGTTGTACTACTACTTCATCAGTCCTAGTAGGTGGTTTAACATTCATGATGTCACCTGGGACACTATACGGACCAGTGAAATTGGCTAAACACGTTAAACAGATATAATATTGTCGCTACTCCAGCCCGTGGGCCAACGTTTCAGGATGGGTTAGACCACGGAAAACAATCGTGGGGCTTGTTTTTATCTTGTTTATTGAAATAAATTAATTACTATATGAGTGTATAAATGTGATGTAAGTCTTAGAACAGGTTAAAAGAGTTTAGAAAAAGGTCCTCGTTTTATCAGTTCCATTCCCTGACCAATCTTCGGTATCATAAATCTAACTGGCGTCGAATACACGTCCGCCTGGCGTTGCGTGGTAGTTATCTAATTCAATACTTTCAAGATGATTTGAGGCGTCCTACTCCGTACTGAACAGAGACTCAAGTAAGATATTATCCTTAAAATTACTGAAACTCTGTATCTGGGTATGTAAAGCACTTCAAAGTAGCCCCGTAATATCTGGTGTCCTTCTCAGCACCNAGAGACTCAAGTAAGATATTATCCTTAAAATTACTGAAACTCTGTATCTGGGTATGTAAAGCACTTCAAAGTAGCCCCGTAATATCTGGTGTCCTTCTCAGCACCCCCCTTTTTTTTAAAAAAAAAAAGTCTAAAGGACACTGTTATATACCATCAGAAAAGGGGTGTTTCCCCAATACACTGCATTGTGCTAATTGGCAAAACAATCTCCGTTCTAAACAGATGACCTGGTACGCGTTCGTAACGGCTGATTTAGAACAATTTGACAGTACGATTGCTTGGGCTTACGTCATCCTTATATGCCCTCAATATTCAAAGACTGCAAGCTACGACAATATAGATATAACATTATTTTAGTTGTTGGTGTTTAAAAAATGTAAATATAATAGATTACATTCTATATCATCAACATAATTCTTATATAATTGACTTACCGCAAAGATGAGAGATTTAGTTAGAACAACCCGCTTCGCAAGGCCGCGTGGTTTAAGGCACTATTCACGCAGTAGACTATACTGCCGATTTCGGTAAGATCGAGGTTCGAATCTAGGTCGGGTGTACTGAGGTTGGTTTCTACAAAATGGTTTTCCACTCTCCCTCTACAAGAATATGAGTACACTTCTTCTAAATATTACATTCCTAGTCCCCAAAACCATTAGCGTAATTAATACATGAGCGTATAGCTCGAACGGGTAGTAAGACGCGGTGCCAAAGAAAAAGACCACTTTAAAAGTGGTTTCGTTTACGTTGTTCCAAGATATCCGGGGTGAGCAAAGGGAGAAATGCTACGAATAATTAGTTGCTATTCCAGCATTGTGTTTGGTCTAAGGAACAAAGATCTTACTATAATATTATCATTAATTAATAGTATCTAACTATATATTACAGCTCAAAATATAAAAACAAAATTTAAATGGTGTGTGAGTCAACAGATTAGAAAAATATAGTTTTTTTCAATTTTGACCAAATTTAATGCTTTTTTATTCCCGCTTCTTACCACTTGTTCAGGTTATACGCATTTATTATTATTATTATTATTATTATTATTATTATTTATTATTATTATTATTATTATTATTATTATTATTATTATTATAAAGGAAATTGAAATTGAAATTGAAATTATTATTATTATTATTATTATTATTATCATCACCGCGTCTTACTACCCGTTCGGGTTGTACGCACTTACGCTAAAGTGTAATGTTAGGGTGATTGTGAGATGAAATGGAGGAGCTACAGTTTAACGTGGGATCCGAACCACGGTGGAGGCTTGGCATTCCACACATTCACAAGTTGTGATTAATACACGTCTTGTCAGAGGTGAAGGAAGGGTTTGGTGATCAGATAGATCTGTGCCGGGACCGAGGATTGAACCCCGGACCCCTAGCACAGAAGTCCGACACCTTACCTCTAGACCACCAGGTCACCGTTATATACTTTAAATAAATTTAATTAAAAAACTATTGTTATGTTATAGATGTTGATAATGTATATTATAAAAGTGACAAAAGTAGATCTACATGACTTGACGTATGGAAAGTTGAAAGTAGATCTAGTAGCTTCCTATGAAAATTGGAACCAAGGTTCAGTTGAATATTCCACTCCCGACATTTTGAATAAAGAAGCGAATCCTTGCAGACGAGAGAAATATATTCCAAAAGGTACGTAGACAAGAAAAAAAGAAAGAGAAAGCAAGCAAAAAAAAGCCCCAACTCGTGCAAGACTAGTTCTCCGGAGTAATGAATGCTAGAGCAACTTGTCAGCCCGAATGAATAATGTATGAGTGATGAAGGAACAGTTAGCGTATTTCAGCTATGGTTGTCTTATTGGAGCACGGAATTACTATCTGAATGCTTCCTGTACTTACTTTTATTTCTTTGTTACTTAACAGTCTGATTCATCACAAGAAGAAACTGTTCTTTTCTTTTTACTTCCTCTTGACACCTCGAAGAGAAAGTATTGTGATCGTAAAAAAATATCGAATTCAAAATTTTGATAAATGTCGATGTTTTGCGACCCTTTGAAACCAAAAAGTGGTTTTCGCAATGCCGTCTATCTATACTTCGGGCTAGAGCCGAAACTGTTTTACCGATTGGACTTGGTATCTGGGGTTTTTATAAGGCCCGCCGCCCCCCCCCCTCCCGAGGGTTTTTTGGAATTAGATATCCAACTCTAAATTTAAGGGTAGTTCACTTAAGGTGCGGCCGAAGGGAGCGCGAGTAATTTTAAAATTTTTATAGAATTACTTTTTTTGGCCAAAATAAATATTTCTCCGGTATCAATAAAGTGTTTAGTTATATGTACATGCTAATTTCAACAGATCTTGAATATCTGTCAAGGGTGTCCTGGAACTTTGTCAAAGATTTTTCTCTTTATATAAAAAGTTTTGACAAAATTCCAGGACACCCTTGAAATATATTCAAGATCTGTTGATATTAACATGTGCAGAAAACTAAACTATTTATTGATACTGGAGAAATACTTGATTTACTTTGGCCAAAAAATTTCAATTCTGTAAAAACTGTAAAAATACTCTCGCTCTCTTCGGCCGCACCTCAAGGAAAAAAAAGAGAAAAAATCGTTTTTCTCAAAATTCGCTCTAACAATTTTGATTGAATGTTATATCTAGACACTTTTTATGATTATAAACAAGATGGGAATTCTCATTTTCTCATGAAAGGTACTTTGAGGGTACTTTACATATGGGAAATTTTTTCAATTTTCAAAGTTTCTCCGCAACTATTTGAGATACAAAATAACTTATCAGTGTAAAGTCAATGTACTATTAAAGATACAAATCTTTTATTTGAAATATATTTATATAAAACCAATAGTTTCTGAGCTATAATTAAATAACTTTAGTTTTTAATTCAGGTTTTTGAAAANATACTTTGCAAGACAACATATATATATATATATATATATATATGTTTATTTTATATACATATTTGAGTAGTGAACTTTTCAATACAAATTATTTTTTTAAACGTGTTATATCAATGCTAATTGTTATATCAACTTTATTTATTATGTTTTAATCTAGGGTTCCTGGCAGCTACTGTATTGAAGTAGGTAACACAAAATTATCAGACTTAATGGAGCATAACGACACACAGCCAGGAAATACTAGCTTTATCTCCAATGAAGAATCTCATTTCTGGTCTGATATTATCAGTAAATATTTACATCCCATTGATGATAACAAAGAAAAGAAGGTTTGTACTATCTTTAGACTTTATAAATTGCTTAGGAATAGCTCTAAAATACACTAGAGTCTTGATTATCCGGCTTAAGGTGGAGGTATTCTGGACCGGATAGCGGAAAAACCGAGTAACGGAATCCGAGTATAAATAATTTTCAGTATGAGTTGGGCTACTTTTTTAATTTTCACTGAACATTTAACTTTGTTTTAATAGAAATTGCCCATTTTCTGATCGCGATGTAAAATAGTAATACAGTAACTGTAGGGGAACAGTAAAAATTAAATGAGAAAGGAATTTTTAACATATTTACCATACAGTACTTTATTTTGGAAATGAAACATTGGCTACAAAGCAAGAACAACAAGTGAAAATAGAGCGTTAAATGGAGTACCTTATAAATTCAGTAAATGTTTTAAAGTGGATATGTACTGGTTGGTTTATTTTAAAACGTGGTGGTTAAAGCCAAGAACCGGGCTGGATAATCACGACTCTATCGTATAACATTATTACTGTCACGGGTCGATATCATTAATTATTGTTCCAAATTAGCACTATCTAACATAACGTATTGCTCTACAGATGAAGGTTTACAATGATCTTTGCCGCCTCAGATACATCTTTGCATCTGTATCCATCATTGGTAATGGTTTTTTCATCTACTTACTCGCTCCGAAAGTTGGTAACATGTCATCCGTCGTCTACGATGTTGGTGATAAGGTAAGATTAAAGTCTTAATTTGTTTAGAAATCAAATATACTAGTAGTCAATTCAAGGCAAACAATTTCGCAAAAAAAATGTCATCTTTCATTTAGGTCTATGTCTAAATATCACCTACAGTTCAGACGTTTTGTGATTTTCATACAAATCTGCATATAAATATATATATATTTAATACCTCAATCAATTTTTGTTTTTGTATAATATTGGAACATAATATTGTTCATATATTGTAACGTTTTATGCCGATAAACGTTACAACAACCGAACGTAAAGCTGTGCAAATGAACATTATTCAAGACACCTAAAGAAATAGACAATAATCTACTCACCTGATGCCCCATTCACCGCAGACTGCCTCACCGGCCGATCGAACTCCCCCCCCACGCGAGCACTACATCCTCGTCGAAGTGTTGAGTGAAAACTAACAGAAATAAAGGCGTGTCGTGTTAGACACGGAATCACCCTATGCATCATGGGAATGTGTGACGTAGAGGAGGCCACGTAAAAAGAAAAGAAGGAAGGTTCGAGTCTCTTCTCCAAGGTTATAGGTTGTTCCTCTCCATGATGTTTCACCCCTTCCCTCTGGTCCGTGTCTGTGTTCTACTGTGTTCTGTTTTCCCCTTTGTTCCCCCCCTCTCAGTTTTAAATCATTTATATACCGGTGTCGTTTAGTTTAAACTTCACTTCTTGGTTCGGCGGTGTCGAAAGACATCTAGGATGATATTAAGGTATAAATTCTATTTTCGGACTTTGTAAATTCAAAATTCCCTTTTGGACACACGTTAATTATTCTCAAAAATATGTACAAAAAACTTAAAATGTAATCATGGATTAAATTTAGGTATTTTTTTTAAGAGAAATAAAGTCCCCTCAGGACGCAAGTCTTTGCCATGATTAGTTTAAATGTTTATAATGATAAACTACAGGAATCATGTCTAAAGGCCCATCTGGCTCAGAAGGTAATTTATTACTGTAAACAAAAGTAACTTTACATGACTTTGCAAGGCCACGCATGGCGTGTTGCCTATGAGAGCCGAGGCGTCTCATTTGCCCTTCCGGCCGTATATTTTGTACGTACTTGTTTTATGTTTTGTTTTGTAGACTATGCCTTTTGCACAATAGGTATTTTTGGTAGTAATGATACCCTAGTCAATGAGAGGTATTACAATTATTTAATACAAAAGATTCTAGTTTGTTGTTTGTTGAACTATTGCCTAAAGATGGCCGAGTTAAACTTAGCTGTATGGCGGATTGCCATAGAGACCCAATAGGGGTCGTGTTGTAAACTTTTGGTACTCATATAGTACTTTTTTTTTGATCACGTGTCATGAAGACTATTTCACCTTTGCGGGCTTAACCCATTTGTGATAACTACGTTACTATTGTGGGCTTAACCCGATTTATGTATATATTTACCTTTTTTATGATTGTTATTCTTAATATCAATATATATATATTCACTAATATTATTATGTTTCATAATAAATATATATTATTTTTCATTCAAATATTTTTCTTAATATTAGTTAATAAGTCATAACTCTTAGATATTCTCGCCCTCTTCTCCTGATATATATATTTTTTATATGTCTATTCAGCTAGTGATATTGATGAGAAAGTTCATGATAACTCAAAATGATGTATAGGTCAGAGAGACAGGCCTATTCGTCACATATTGTTCTATCGGCTCCACTGCAAATATCATTTGTTGTTATTTTTTTTATTTTTGCTGTCTGTTTAAATTTGTGCACCAGCCTTTGTCTATGAGAGGACAAGGGGGTGGTACAATATTAGACTACTAACGTAAATTATATTTATGTCTACAGAATGTAGCGTAGCATGTGTAACCCATTTCAGCGTAGAACAGGAGGCAATAAAACAATTAGAAAAGGTAATAGTCATATTTGTATTCCAGTAATGTGGAGCTACATAACATTATAGGAAGTGCTCAAAATGGCCATTTTCGAGGCCTGAATGCATGAAATGCTTTCTTTTTAAGAATAGTGCGGTATTCTACGATACAATGACTGCAGACTTGCTTTCAGGCTGAAGGTGGCCAATTTGAGCTCTTCCTGCATCACTGGAGTACAAAGATGACTATAACTCAGAAACAAAGTCAAATGGGGCACCTGTTTATATGAACTTTTTTCATGGTTATGAGAACATGTAAGGGCACATCCTATATATAAGACCTGTATATCTCTACCCGTTCGGGCCTTATAATATATACTAATTACGCTTGTGTATCAGGGATGGGGAAAATTGAATTTAGAGGAAATGTACCTACATTTGCATTGATAGAAAATGAAAAACCATTTGGGGGGGAAAATACCCTCAATACATCCAACCGGGATTCTAAACCCGATATACCGGTCATCGGTACTTCAATATATTGATATAATGATGCCATTAGACTATGTGTCCATCTAAACGGGTAATAGAAAATATATATTTAAAGTATGCTCTTTATTTATAGTTATGTTGACTGTTATTCACTCTAGGGAGGCTACATAGGGACCGCGGTTGGTTTGATCCCATTTATCGTCTCGGTCGTCACCTTATTCGTCCAGATCTGCGCGGTGATGACACAGCGTCTGGTCGCTCTCTTCAGACACGTGACTCGAAGGATGAACTCCCGAACATCTTGGAGACTTTATCACGTCTGAAATAAAATACGTGATACCGTGCTATGAAGCACTTCTCGAAACAATGCCGCAAACAACCAGCAAGAAATGTTTGATCTGCACTGGAGAAAACACAGTTTCTGTGTCTCTCTCGTCGTTCTGCATCCCTGTGACGGATATTTATGTGGAAATTATTCGCGGGTGTCGGGGAATAAGTCGTTTCACAAAATGGTTGTGTTTTACAATGAAGGAATATTGCTAGTCTGTGTTACAACTATCGTAGCCCAGTAGTGGAAAGAGTAACCAGTACTAATGTACCGTTGTCCAGGGGACGCCCGAATGTACTAATCGTACATCCTTTCCGTGGAGGCTCTTCCCATGTCCCGATGAGATGAGGGTGTGGAACCAGTAGAAACACAACCCAACTTTGGCCTTATTAACCACACTCTGGTGACCGTTGGGGTAATTCATCTTTGGGGAAAATTACCCAAGGTATCAGCCGGGAATCGAACTCAAGACCCCTAGGTTCGTAGTCAGGTGCATTGATCAATATACTACGGGGCCGAATGTGTAAATAGTATAAATTTGACTCTTTAATTCCTCGAAATCCTAAGTCCCCTCGAGATTTAAGGATTCGATAAGATAACGAATTCGATAGCCTAAAAACACACACATATATATGTATATATTAACTCTGTATTGGAAATTGTTTTGGACCTTTTGGTGTTATTTATTGGTGGTTCAGCCCCAACATAATTATTTTAGAATAAACTTAACGACCAGAACCCAGACGATTAATTTAACAACAGAATGTGTGAGTGTTACGTTATAATGAACGCGTTACAAGAATAAAAATGTTTAACATTCAGTCGCTATTTCTAGCACTCTTCGTTGGCTGCATGGTTTAAGTCGTCAATCTCGCAATAGACTGGACTTCCCGATGACGGGAATATCAGAGTTCGAATCCCAGTTGGATGTAATGGGGGGTGGTTTTCCCTAAATAGTATTACACTCGCCCTCCACTCAAATGTGGGTACACTTCCTATAAATGCAACCAACCTTATCCCTAGCAATTTATTCGTATCTGACCAGAAATGGATCTTGGATATTTATTGAACTAATAATTATATTAATAACCTTTTTAAAACCATCCCAAACAATACTGACATTTATTCAGCCCCTTAAAAGCTATTGATGTAATTATACTACTTACTATAAAGCCACATGGCTGACTCACTCACTCACTGACATTAATGTTTACCCACTTCCAGATGAGCTAGAAACATTAAATTTGGCAAACTTATAGCTTCTAGCCTGTAACCGACGGGAAAATTCCAAAAAGTTTTTAAAAGAAATGTTAACCTCGGAAAAAAATTCGAAATAGCGGAGCTACTTTAAAGTCGATGCGGTATATACAATACAATACCGGTAACTTTAAGTTGTTACGTTCAAAACAACGCTGGAATTACATTAGTAATTGCATGGCTTTGACAAGGCGACGTTTTAATATTGTGGTTAAAATTATTTTAAAAGATAAAATTATTTTATTTGAAATATATTTTTATAAAACCAATGCTTTCCGAGCTATAAGCAAATATATAAGTTTTAATTCAGGTCAAAATTAATTTGATTCTTATGTTCTTTGGTGGAAAAATTATATCTTTCATTTCTCTTTTTTTCTGTAACAGTGTTCCTAGTTCATAATGCCATAGAATATATAACCGTGTATATTTATTATTACATTTATAATCTTTGGTGTAGTGTTTCTACAACAATGTAGAGACCTATTATTTAGTTTCACAAATCTTACGAGTTTTTAGTAAATGTCTATTTTAAGATAAAAATGAGAGAAAGTCTGTGCGGTGCACCGTACCATTTATTTTTAACTTAAGGTGATTGGCCCTTTTCATTTGGCGCGCCAATGCAGAGCCGTGGGAACAAACGGTTACCATCAAGAATTTTTATTGTTTTGCCATTCTCTTTTCGGAAACGGTTTGTTCAATAATAGAAGCATGTTGATTAAGTTATTCTTTTTATATACAAACCTCCTATGTAAATTTAACAGTGATCAAATATCAATAATTTTGACATTTTTCAATAGAAAACTGCCAGCTGCATAACAAAAAATAAGAAAATGTAACACTTAATAAACATCGAAACATTATCTTAGAAGAGGTGTTGAAAATATTAACATAAAAATTTCACTCGTTCTCAAGAAAACTCTTATTTCAAACTCTTATTTTTTTCCACAAGACCTGTCCAGTAGCTAGCGCCATCTACGGTTACCGTGATTCATCTGTTCTTGTTGGCGCGGAAGGATACTTTGGTCAGTTGTGAAGCCACGCCATGCCTTTCACCCTTCCGCCGACCATCTCACAAAATAGATTTTAGACTTATACTCGACAGGGCCAAGGGCATAGTAAAATAATAATTACATCCATATATTATTTTATTTTAACATGACTGTATTAGAAGTAATTTATTATATGTATACTTACGGTTGTTTATAATGTTGTGCGAAGTCTTGAACGTCTTTATGTTGTATTTATTATTCATGTTAGCTATTGCTGATCGATAAACAATGCTTGTAATCTCAAATGAATTAATAAATATATCGACATTTACGTTGAAATAATATTAAGTTTCATCTAATTCCTCATTCCCTATGCCAACAATGAACTCACATTTTGTTATCATATTTTATTAATTTCAAATATGAATGTGTGTAAACATAAATAATATTTATTTATAATATCGTAGATAAATGACAGAGTTCTAGCGTGTTGATTGACATGATCAGCTCTTTCACGAGGTCAGTACTATGCTCAAAACCCGGACGAGCACATTGGAATCGATTCCCCACGTGGTTGTTTTAATTATCTTTCATCCACCTCGGTAGTCGCATGGTATAATACGTCACAATCGTGTTGGACTAGATTGCTGGTGATGGAGAGATAGAAGTTCGAATCCTGTTTGGGTGTACTGAGGGTGTGTTTTTTTTTCCTAAAATGGTTTCCACTATTTTTCCACACTTCTTTGGGTACATTTTCTCTGAAATTTTACTTTCCTCATCCAAATACCATCGGTGTAATTAATGTATACGTATAGCCCGAAGGAGTGTTAATACGTGATAAAAAGAAATCTATTATTCCTCATTTCATGCCATGGAAATTCGCTCATTAGGAAATGTATTATGTCGAGATATATGACTGTATTGTGTTATGCTATGTTCCTTCTGTTCCTTATGTCCCAGCCCTGTGCACGTGCTCACTAGGAAATGTACTGTGTTGTGCTATGTTCCTTCTGTTCCCTAAATCCCAGCCCTGTGCACGTGCTCACTAGGAAATGTA
>CABFWB010001108.1:113062-123273 GCA_902151455.1 Timema bartmani | reverse complement strand
TCATTGAGTGCTAGGAAAACTTCTCATTTTGACATTTTTATTAATATCGATAGGTTTAGCACACTTAATTGGTAAGATCATAAACCATACCTATATATATGTAAAACTGATATGTTAAAATACTTCAATAATATCAAAGTAGGCCTTTACAAATAATAATCACCATTAGCGTGGAGAGAGGATGAGAAAACCACAACAATAAATCACTTGTTAAAACCACCCTCAACTCACTGAGCCAAGATTCGAACCTTTGCCTCCTCGTCAGCAACTAACGACAGCTATCTGCTAATCACGCGCTCGCTCGCCAGTCTGGCCACCCAGTCGCTTGCTCACACGCTTGTCAGTCTGGCCGAACCCTTAATACCCCTTCAAGCTTTCACATTTAAAAACACCCGCTTTGGTGGCCGCATAGTCTAAGGCAGGGTTCGCAAACTTACACTTCCCGTTTTCCGAGAACTGTTTAAATCAGTTTCGCCAACGTGTCATAAGTTATGGTGGGTGGTTCCGGGGCTGTGATTGGCGTTGAATGTATCTACGACATGACTACGTGGAGACAGCTATCACGAACCAACCAGCAGAATGATCTCAATCAGATGTTCTTTACGTAAATATATCTTCAAAACTCCCCTGTAAAAAAAAAATAATAATAAATCTCTTATGTATATATACTTTTGTGCCACCTTGAAGTTTAATTTTAGGGTGTAGGTCTACATAATTTCGAACTAAAATCACTTTAAACTATTTAAACTCTACAATTTTTTTTTATTCACCACGTGTTCAGGTTATACGTATATATGGTAGATACTCTAATCTGATAGGGATGAGGAAGGAAGCATTTTAGAGATAATATACCCGCATTTGCTTTGAAGGAGAGTGAGAAACCATTTCAGGGTAAACATAACCTCAGTAGACCTGACCGCGATTCAAACCCTGGTGTCCCCATCTTCAACAAGTTAGTCTAACACTAGAGTGACGTCTTAGACCATTTGTCCACTGAAGCGGGTCTTTAAATTGATTGTGAACATTTTTATTTATATAATCTAATAAATACTTCTTCGAGTATTTCGCTAGTCCGCATAGCTATCAAAATATAAGTTTTTAAATATATAGTAATGATTTAAAATAGGTGGTATTAAGTAGCTAGTATTTGTGGGCACGCAGGTTAGAGACGTCAGACTTTTCTGGTCTAGTTTGACATTGTCGAGGAGGTCGGGGTTCAAATTCCAGCCAGATGTACAGAGGATTGTTTTTTTCCTTTATAGTTTCCCACACTACCTTCACTCAAATGAAGTAACATTTCTTCTAAATTATATTTTCATGATTCCTTACTCACTAGCTTGATTCACATGTGCTTAGTCGTAACAGACATGATGCAAAAACAAAATTATAGAATATATTTAAGTCAATATGTTTCAGACCTTTCGACTAACTTTAATTTGAGAAACACTGGTCTAAGACGAGACTCTCGCAGTAGACTACACTGCCAATGACGGGGAGATCGAAGTTCGAATCCCAGTTGGTTGAACTGAGGGTGTTTTTTTAATCCTAAATTGCCTTCTAATTCCTCCACGCAAACGTGGGTACACTGCTACTAAATTAAACCTTTCATCTTTAACACAGTAGTTCATATGCTATACTCCAAATAGGTACTGAGGTATTAATTCATTTTTTTAATATAAAAAGTTGCGTTTGAAATAAAAACCCATAGATATATTTTTGTTTTTAATCAGTAAACTGTTCCTTCTACCGTGTTAGGTGTTAAGAGGAAGTTTCTGTCTGTTTCTAGTTTGTGGTGGAGATGGTGGGAGAGCCGGAACCCTTAGAACTTCATTTGCCCCTTGTAATAGGAACTGTACCCCTCCATAAAAAGTTCCCCTACCTGATGACGTCACAGGCCCTTGAAGAGCTGGGCACGAGGACGCAAAGGATGCCCGGAGCAATCCATGTCAAATTCTCCGACCTACGTGAGTCATTGTGGATAGAGGGGTGGTAAATTTAGGGGTAATATGTTAAGTCTACCCCTCATCAAGGTTATTTATTTTTTCAATAAACAAGCTATTTCGTATTTATATTCACTTTTTTTTTAATGTTAACGTTTGACTGTACACATTACTACAAGTAATCTAAACATCTTCACATACCACAACACTGAATAGTCCTCCATAGGGTAGCATAACCTACCCCTGACCCTAATACTGATAATAGCAGTTCTGTGAACAGTAGACCTCACTCCATGTTACTATCGTTACTACAGTCTTACTAGTAGTTCTGTGAACAGTAGACTATTTATACCCTCCATGTTATTATCGTCACTACAGTCTTACTAGTAGTTCTGTGAACAGTAGACCTCGCTCCCTAAATGTTACTATCGTTACTACTCTTAACATTTATATTTTGGATTTCAAGTTGAAATATTATTTATAATTTCTTCTTGGATTGAAGTTTATATTTTTTTTCCTTGATGATCAAGTCAAACAGAAAACAAATGGCTACAATATTCATTATTGCATTATATTCACCTTTGTTCACGTGGGTTAATACGTCAGTGTCGCAATAGATGTAAAAATGTTAACAAACTTTTTAACTCGTCATAATTTTCGCCTAAATTTTGGTAAAAACAATATTTAAAAAAAATATCAAACCTCATACAAGCTTCTAGTTGCTGTCCCATGAAGCACCCTTAATGTAGAGCTGTATCTACCACAGAAAGTATAGAGGCGGATATGTACACGTCGTGTACCCCGAAAAGTAGCAGGCTTAAGCCCGCCGCACATTGGACGCATTGGACAGGCGCTGCAGAGGGGCAGGCGAGGAAGAGGAAAATCTGTAATACACGTGTTCTTATGGGCTACCGCACATTGGACAGAGGGCAGGTTCAGTGTAGGGATAACTCTTTCCCGCCTCTTTCCCGCCTCTCTCTGGTTGTAGTAGACGTACAGTTTTCCTGTGTCCTCTGCGCCTCTGTCACGTAGTTTTTTGTGTATTGTGATGGAACATCTTATTCAATTAGTTCAAGACCATCCAATATTATATGAAACAAGCAATCCAGACTACATGAGGACGAAGCTGAAAAATGAGCTATGGGAAAAGATTGTTATTGAACTGAATTAATCGAATGTTAAGTGTAATATTCTAGATTTTTGTAGTTAGTGAAATTAATCTACAGTAGTTTGTATAACCCATTAGAAGAATTAGATGTTACTAGACACTGCGCATAAAGTAAATTACAATTTTAATCTTTTTTCCCTTTTTACTAAGAGAGTAGAGTAAAATTAAATTATTTAATTCAGAGTCTGAATCGGAATCCAAATCTATCAGAAGTTCCTTTAATTCACACGCCATATCACGTCTTGTACCACTGGGTGAAAGCTCCCTGACTCACTTCAAATCTGCGGTGACCTGCAAAAACCTATTCCTGTGCTATGCCTGCCCTCTGCCAGGACTGTGTTCAATGTGCGGTGACCTGCAAAAACCTTTTCCTATGCTATGCCTGCCCTCTGCCAGGACTGTGTTCAATGTGCGGTACTTTGCAAAAACCTATTCCTGTGCTATGCCTGCCTTCTGCCAGGACTGTGTTCAATGTGCGGTGACCTGCAAAAACCTTTTCCTATGCTATGCCTGCCCTCTGCCTTTGCTGCACCTGCCCTGCGTCCAATGTGCGGCGGGCCTTACTCTTACATTATTCCACTATGGTATAACTTACAAGATAGGGCCATAGTAAAGTCGATCAAGGTAAGACTTAACATTCAGACTAAACAAAGCATACAAAACAATTTGTGCACAGTCAATAGCCCCGAGTTCGATTCCAATCTTTTAGTACATGTCGACGTTTTTTTAACACCACGTATTACTACCCGTTATTGTTATACGATTATGTAATAATTACGCTAATAATTTTAAAGATTAGAAAGGTTGTGTTTAGAGGAAGTGTACCTGCATTTGCGTGGAGGGAGAGTGCAAAACCACCCTCAGTAAACCCGACCTATATTCGAGCCTTGATCTCCCCGTCATCGGCGGTCTAGTTTACTGCGAGGGTAGCGCGTTAGAGCAGTCGGCTACCGAGGCGGGTTGAAGTTTGTTGATTTGTTTGTTTACGTTGCTTCAGCCGGGTTGATGAGCGAGCAGTGTGTGTGGGGTCCGAGACCGGTGGAGACCTACTACTACCAGCAAGTGTTCCGTGGCAAGGATCCCGCCACAGTTGGTCTGTCCAGGAGTCGAAGCAGGACCAGAGACAAGATCTTTGCGCCGAGATACGTGGTGTACCGACTGGGACGCCAGGAGAAGTACGACGGACAGGGTGAGTGACAAACACCGCGGGAAGGTGTACGAAGGGGGGGGAAAGGAATAATTGTTGATAATACTTGCCGCACAACCCGCTTCGGTGGGCCACGTGGTCCAACGCGCTACTCTCGTGTCCGACTAGACTGCCGATGGCGGGGAGATTGAGGTTCGAATCTCAGTCGGGTGAACTGAGGGTGGTTTTTTCAAAATTATTTTCCATGCACCCTCCACGCAAATGCAGGTACCCTTACTATAAATATAACTTCCCTAATGTCATTAGCCATTTGTGTAATTAGTACATAAGCACATTACCCGAACGGGTAAGACGCGGTGCTAAAAAAAAAGGAGACCTGACCGAGATTCGAAACCCGATCTCCCGTCATCAGCAGGTTAGTCTATTGCGAGAGTGACGCCTTAGACCATGCGTCCACCCAATCTGTTTAAAACGTTATAATTTTGACAGAAAAAAAATACATTTTCTTGAAGAAACCATCTTTATGGACCAGTGGTCCAAGTTTCTGGTTACAGATGCCTGAGGTCTCGGGTTCGATCCCCAGCATTTACATATTTTCTATGAAGCTGTGGTTCTGGAACTGGGGGTCGAACTCAGCCTCGTGAGGACAAAATGAGGAGCTACTTGAATAAAAAAAATAAGTGGCTGCGGCCTAGAAAACTGAGATTAAAAGTCGCAGGGTTCGTTGTGCTGAACACGAAACCATCTATACGCAGAAGTTGGCACTATATTCGCCAACAGAAGGCGGTCTGACCTCATGAAGGTGTGTTTTTTTTTGTTTTTTTTTGCCCCCTTTGAAGGATCTTCTTATGAAATTTGAAATGGAGAATCATTAAATCAAACGATACCCTCCCTTTCCTTTCCAGGTGACCTTGTGATCAAGTCAGCCTTCGAGATCCCTCAGATCATCATCACCCGTCCCAGCGCAGGTGTCTGCTACAGACACCACCACGTGAAGAAAGGTCCCGAGAGAAGACACTCCGCGCCGGGACACCTGGTCGTCCTCCGGTCGGAACCTCCGCTCGAACACACCCCCTTGGAGCCGCTCACGGATATACCTGAAGTCAGAGAGCACACACAAAACCTCGCCTTATAAAGTAATCTCTTAGTTTTTTATCCAGGTGAGAGGGGAGGCCGCTGTGCCTCGCGGTTGAAATATAAACCCCTCCAAGATAGAAGTATGATTTCGTTGTTTTTAAATAGAGTTCTTATTTTTATGTAGTTCACTTCGGTGGTCTTGGCGTTAAGTGCTCTACTTTAGACCCGATTGTTCGTGGGTTCAAACCCAGCCGGGATCGATGGATTTTTCTTGAGCGATAAGAATCTGTAGCACAACTTCCTATGGAGGGGAAGTAATGCCGTCGGGTCCCATGTCGATTGTGGCGTGTAAAATAACCCTGAAAGGTATGTGAAAATATCTTTAACGGAAATTGGTAGGATCTTTAGCTCTCACTCATAGAAATTCTCGTGTCCTGATATAATCAGTCGGCTCAGAAAGTGCACGTTAAATAACTTAAATATTGTATGTATTTTACCAAAAAAATATATATATATAGCACAGCGTCTTACTATCCGTTCAGGTTATATGCCTATGTACTAATTATCATTCTGGGTTATGGATTAGTAAGGTTGAATTTAGAGTAAATGTACCCGCATTTGCGCTCAGTGTGTGGGGAAACAATTTAAGAAAAATAACTCAGTACACCTGACCGGAATNATCTTTCCTTTACCTACATCCGTAGCTTAAAAGCACAACCAGGTTCGTACCTAGACATTTTTTATGGGAATGGAAAGGAGGGGTTGGGGGGTGAGATTCCTCACGCCCCACCCCAGTAAAAGATGGCATTATTTTTTTCTTTAATTAAATCCCTCTTCTAAAGTAATTTTTGAAGTTTTTTTTTTTTGTAATATAATTATCACTGTTGATGTTATGAATTTTACAATCCTCTATTAAGTAAACATTATAAAGTAGTACAAATTATGTTAATATTACAAATACTTTCAGAGGTGGGGTAGGGGAAGGGGCAAAAAGACCCGAAACTCTACCCCTGACAACTATTTGTATCATTTTGAAGTTTTTCTTTTATTTAATTTGCGACTTTTCATGACCTAAGATTCTTTAAAAATCCGTGGGTGCCAATTTAGTTTGACAAGTGTAAATATATTAAACCTATGTAGTCTTCTAAGGACACATACGCTTTAAATAAATGTATTAAAACTATCTATCTATATTTGCTATGACATATTTAAATATATTAAAATATGTCGTGATACACATGTTATTTATAGCATGGAGGAAATTAGAACCAGTTTGAATCAAATTATAGTATGCCTTCAATTGAGCTATATAAATAAACAAGTGCCTGTATTTTGGATTGTATTTGAAGGATGCAGGGTAAAAGGATAGGGGGAGGGGGGAATACTCAAAACACCAACAAATACTTTTTTAATTAATTTAAATACAACAGAGACATATTTTAGCAATAATTTGAAGTACAGTAGAAAGGTCTCATGATTGTCTAACAGATGGCAGCACTAATTCAATTCGAGTTCAAGTTGTACTTTCCCCCTATTTCCCCTGTACCAGACATGAACCGTGAATTACTAGGAGCGTTCGTTACCATCTCGATGTTGTGGATGGTAAGTTTATACACATATGATGGACCAAGTGACGAACTTGAGCTGTTATTGATGAGGAATTTTTGGGAAGGCTTTGGATTTGGTATCAAAGTAGGACTTTTTTTATTTTTATTATTTTTATTAAAATGTATAAAACATGTTTGGAGAAAATCATATTGTAATATAGTTAGTTTTATTTTTTTATAAACCGTGTACATTAATCAATTAGTAATCTCTCATTATTTTTCTCTTTCATTAATAATTAATAATTTTAAAATAATTTAACCCTAAGAGTCTAGTTTTATTTACACATTTTTTCTAACCGTGATTGTGTATAATTTTAGGCTGGCTTATATTATAAAGTAAACAAAAAAGAAATGTGTTTTTAAATGTTGCTAACAATCTACATTTTTACTTAAAAGTATATTTGAAATAGTAAAATACTTGTGGTTGTGTATTTTAATCATCATCATCATAACCATCAACAACTGTTTCCATCCTGTGGCTGTGCCAATTTAGTAAAATGTCTCTATCTTCCCTTTTCCTTCAACCATTCTTCTCCTCTCACTTGCACACTTTCTGTTAACTGCTCCTCCCATTTCTTTCTTGGACTTTCTTGCCGTCTTTTTCCTACATACTTCAATTCCATAATTTTCTTTGGCTTCCTCTACTCCAACATCCTCATTACACGCCCATACCATCTCACCCTTGCTTCCTCTACTCCAACATCCTCA
The DNA here is from genome assembly GCA_902151455.1 of Timema bartmani. Taxonomy (NCBI): domain Eukaryota; kingdom Metazoa; phylum Arthropoda; class Insecta; order Phasmatodea; family Timematidae; genus Timema; species Timema bartmani. The sequence continues at coordinate 115,626 of CABFWB010001108.1, read as the reverse complement.
TTACACGCCCATACCATCTCACCCTTGCTTCCTCTACTCCAACATCCTCATTACACGCCCATACCATCTCACCCTTGCTTCCTCTACTCCAACATCCTCATTACATGACCACACCATCTCACTCTAGCCTCCTCTACTATATCATGTAATAAAATTAAATAATCTGACAATGTTTGTGTTGAGTGTGTCGCCTTAATACATAAAGACATTTTACAATATTAAAAACATATTACCTATATGATCTATATATTACTATTAATCATATATAGTTCATTCCACTTATTTTTCAACAACAATATTGTATGGTAAATGTTATAGGTGAATCTAGCTTTTGTACCATTAATCTTTGCCTTCTTGATTAAACCATATTTATATTAAATAAGAGCTAGCTTCTTATTATATTATTTAATACCAAAAGTGTTTTTTTACAAACGAAATAATTGAATTTATTTGGAGAGTAAAGCTAAAACCATCCAAAGCAACAATTTAAATATAGTACTTACCCTAAGATAGTACCAAATTAACCCACTACATATTGCAACCAATAAAAACAAAATGTCGGATAATCTATCAATAAGGTAATTATTATAATATATTTTTTTATAGATTAATAGGTGGTGTGTTTCTTAACGTCACTCTTCAATTATTTTGGACTAAGATAAAGGAACTGTAATAATTCAATTTTTGTATAATACACGTTCATTTCAATGAAAGACATTTCTGTGAACGAAACAGATTGATGGGTACGAGGGAAACATGGGTGGGAGGGGGAAATCACGTGACACATTTTCCTGGACAGCAACTTTTAGATCTCGAACCCCATAGGGACCCCAGAAAATACTTTTTTTTAATTAATTTAAAATTTTCAAAGATCTCTTTTTAACCATTAATCTAAAGTGCATTAGAATGGGTTCATGATTGTTCAACAAATGGCAGCACTAACTCAATTGGAGTTAAAATTGGGCTTTCTCCCTATTTCCCCTGTACCCTTCAAGTGTAATCTTTCAATATTTAAAATGACATTATATTTATAATAACTTAAACAATTATTGTGGAAATATTTATTATTTTTTCATGTTTAAATGAAAATAAATATATAATATGTACACACTCACATATTTTATGTTATATAATATAAATAGCGTTTTATTATTTGGAAATAAGCGTAGTTACATTTTGATAATGGTAATAAAAAAAATCATTTAAAATTCATTGCCCTAAATATAATAATTACAAGATTAAAACACACACAAAATAAACTATGCATTGCATAGTATACAGTATGATCTACATTATGCCTAAAAATACTTTAGTCAAATGTAATAGTAAAGTTTCTCAGGTGATTTATATACCCTAATTATATATATATTTTTAAATTTTATTAATGAAGCTGTATTTTCGCAAAATACAATGTAATTTGTAAAAATTACAAACATCTTTACAAACCATATTAATAGCAAAAAAACTTGAGTTTGCTTATGCTAGAGACTTATATAAATGCATTACAAAAGAAACCATAAGATAAATATATTTGTATTATAACAAACAAATCACCAGAGTTTTAGAAACGAATTGTTAAGGTGGGGATGTAGGGAATGCGAGTTAAGGTCAGTATTTTAGCAGCTTTTATAGCGAAACTTTTTTTTTTTTTTACAAAATAAATCAAATATTTTTCCAGTAGAAACATAGAGTTTAATTTTCTCCACACGGTGATATCAACAGTTGTTGAATATCTTTCAAGAGTATAGCGAAATTAGATGACAAACTTTTTAAATTAAGAGAAAAGGTTGTCATTAAATTCAGGACACCCTCGACATATATTCAACAACAGCTGTTGGTATCAAAATGGGAATACAATTAAACTATGTTTCTACTGGAGAAATATTTTATTTCTTTTGGCCAAAAAAAAATTTGATATAAAAACGTCAAAAGTATTGTCCTTAACGCGTGTTCTCTACACTGCCACCTTAATAGGGATGCAACAAAACTATTTGGGGTATTTTATTTTAATTGTCAGTAAAACAATTACCAAAGAATGTGTGTTTGGTTTCTGAAACAAACGAATAGTAGTATTTATCTATGTTTGTATAGTATTTTTTTATTTTTTTAAAGATATATAACAGAATATTTAGTTAATTACACAAAAGTTTGTAAATGAATCGACAGTTATCTTACTTGTAGTAATTAAGTTTAAGGCGTGAATTAAAAAATGTTGCAGAACATTTTCATTTGATGTATAACTAAGAGATATGATTAAATACGGTACTTTATCTCAAAATTGGTATAGATGGAGCAACTTTTTTAATAATACATTTCCCTAAATATCTGCAACAGAGTTTAAGGTTCAAAAGTTAAAATTTTAAAAAACTAATTTTCCTTGCATTAAAGAAAAAGTTGTTTCATAGTTATCGAAAATACCACTAACTTTAGTTTTAGTTATCATACTTTAATCAGTGAGAGTAACTCTCAGGTGTTGTGATATAGGAACTTGGAGAGAGTAATGTTCAGTCGCTGAGAGTCACTCTCATCCAGATGTTACTACATAGGATCTGGAAGAGAGTAAT
>CABFWB010001108.1:94308-106148 GCA_902151455.1 Timema bartmani | reverse complement strand
CACGTCGTGTCACACAGGACCTTCGTGGCTTTATGAGACACAGAGGAACACGTCATGTCACACAGGACCTCGAGTCTTTATGAGGCACAAAGGAGCACGTCGTGTCACACAGGACCTTCGTGTCTTTATGAGGCACAGAGGAACACGTCATGTCACACAGGACCTCGTGGCTTTATGAGGCACAGAGGAACACGTCATGTCACACAGGACCCTCGTGTCTTTATGAGGCACAGAGGAACACGTCGTGTCACACAGGACCCTCGTGTCTTTATGGTACAGAGGAACACGTCATGTCACACTGGACCAAGGACACAGGTCCCAAAAGGAGGCTTCCACTAATTTATGACAAACATATTTGAGGAACCGGTGTAGGAATGGGGCACAGAAGTGTTTCAAATTTGGTAACAGAGCGTGGTTTCAATCCGTAGCCCTGTGTGTTATAGGATCAGCACCCTTCCGCTGCAACACTCCTACCAACAGCTATACACAATATTTAGACATAGGCCTACAAGGGAAGGTGGTCAAAGTTGGGTAAAGCTTCACAATATACAGGGTGATTCATTATGGACCGAACACGTGTTCATGATTGGAAAGTCACATTTGAATAAAGTAAAACTTACCTACCTTACAAGTGGGAACGTCTCATAGAACATGCTTAAAGTGCCCACCGCCCACGCGCATGTAATATTCCACATATTAAGTGTTCAGTACCGAGTGAATCACCCTGTCTATAAGTGGGTGTGAGCCATTGAAAAGTTGTATATTGGGCACTAAACTGGTAGGAACCACAATCATAAAGGGTTTTTTTTTACTCGCCATTATCTTGATAATCTTAAACTGTAGTTAAGTTAGATGTTCCCTTGGTAGAGTGATTTAATCACACACACATTTCTATTTTAATCAATTGTAGCAGAAGATTAATAGCGAAAGAGTTACATCATTGACCGAGTGATCAATCACCGTCGTAAATTAGGCAACTAGTTTTTAACTCTATTTTTATCTCGAAGGAGACAAATTAATCAGGTCCGAATTTTTTTTTTTAATTATTTACCTTATACCCGCGCCGGTGGGCGCGCAGACAAAAGGTGTCGATCTCGTACTGTCCGAGCTTGCCGATGACTTGGGAGGCTGGGGTTCAGATACCGACTGAGTGTACTGAAGGTGTTTTTGTTTATTTTAAATGGTTTTAAAAATTAACCCCCCCTACGCAAATCCGGGTGCATTTCTTTATCTTCATTTTTCCTCACCCATAATCAGCAATACAGGAACTAGGGGTATTTTTGGGGGCTTTAGTTCACCCCCTTTTTGTGTATTTCTTGGGCGTCTGCGAAACTCTCAAGGGCCTCACTTATATTATCTACTATACGTATATTCAAAACATAAGGTAAAATGTAATATAAATATTGTATCCATTTTTCATTTTACCGCTGAAAATTAAATTTATATTTACAAAACTGCCCTTACTACCATGCACCCTTCATTTACCCTTTATGCTCGCACGCTTGCATTATCCCACTATGGTATAACTTATAAGATTAGGTCATAGTGTAATCAGTCAAGGTAAGACTGCTAACTTTCAGGGTGAACGGAATGCAACTACTAAAAAAAAGTGCTACAAAGAAAGAATAAGCCCTAATTTATTTAGTTTTTTAATATTATTTTTTAACACCGCGTCTTATTACTCGTTCGGGTTATACGCTTATTTACTAACTAGGCTAATGATTTCAGGGTTTAGGAAGGATTTATTTAGAGGAAGTGTACCTTCATTTTCCTGAATGTAGAGTGTAAAACCACCCAACCTAGATCCGAACCTCAATCTCCACGTCATCGGCCGTATAGTCTATTGCGAGAGTTGCGCCTTAGACCATGCGGCCACCAAGGCAGGTAATAAAACCTCATGAAAATGTTCTAGAATCTTAAAGGGGAGGGCTCCCATATCCCTCTTTAATTTAAGCACCGCCATTTCCGCAGAGCTTCTATAGTCAAATGTCCATTAGTATAGATAAATGTGGATTTCCAGAGCGGGTAGTAAGATGCAGTGTGAAAAAATCCACGAGATAGGCCCCATAAAGTGTCTGCGCCGTCTATTCCCCTTCTCACCTTCAAGAAGAAGTTGGACACGTCATCGGACGCGAACTTGAGGTTGAAGAGTTTGGCGACTCCCGGCAACCCCACGACGAGGAATCGCCTCAGACTGGCCTTGAACGAGGATTGGAACACCTTCTTGCCCATCCGGCGGAATTCGGAGTCAGGGTCCTTCATAGAGTTGAACTGGAGGCCGAAGACGCAGGTCCCGATGACGTCTGTGGTGTACTGCGCGAACACGTCCCTCATTTCCAACACCTGGAACACGACGCCGCCGAGCGGAGGTATCTAGTACTGACTATCTATCTACCTATCTGTTGGGACAATGTTTGCCCAAACTTGGTTGGTCACGTGCCATGATCCTACATTTTGTATTAGCACCGCGTCTTACCCCTCTTTCAGGTTATACGTATATGTACTAACTACACTTATGTGTTAGAGTCAAGGATCCACTTCGGTGGACGCATGATCTAAGGCGTCATCCTCACAATAGACTGGACTACAGATGACGGTGAGATCAGGCTTCGAATCCCAGTCGGGTGTACTGAGGGTTTAAGTGCGGCTACCCTTTTTCTAAATTCAACCTTCTTAATCCTTAAAACCATTAGCGCAATCAGTACATATGTGTATAGCCCAAACGGGTAGTAAGTCACGGCGATTTAGAAAAAAAAATTTTTTTTTTGGGCTTGAGGAAGGTCGACTTTAGGGGACTTGTACCCGTATTTGTGTGGAGGGTGAACGGTAGACCATTTTAGGATGAACCCCTTCTGTACTCCTGATCAGGATTTCGAATCCTGATCTTCCCGTCTTCGATCATCCAACCCAAATGAGAGAGTGACGCCTTCTAAGACCATCGAAGCGGGTACTGTCCAACTATATCCTGAATTCTATATGAAGCCCGTTTTATAAGGCCTTTAATCCTATCAAAATACTGCTGTACAGTAGGATTCTGGTAAGAAATAAGACCTTAAAAAACGCGCTTTTCATTTATTTTTTTTTAAACTATAACATCGCGTCAAAATCTATGCTAAACTGTTATTTTTTTTCTATCAGCACTTCTTACCCTCTGTTCAAGTTATATCACATTCACGTGGAAATAAAGTGGGGAAAAAACCATTCAGGAAAAAACACATTCAGTAAACCCGACCGAGATTCAAACCCCGGTCTGCCCGTCATCAACAGGAGAGTCTGACACAAGGAAAGACACCTTTGACCGATCGACCATTGAAGCGTGTAATTTGTTGATATCATCAACAACAAACAACAAATGTATCAATAAAACTTAGCGTGATGTCGCGTGTCAAAGGTCAGATAAATGCGTGCAGCTCTAGTGAGGTCAATCCACGAACCCTGTCAGGGTGGTCCACGCGACCGGCCATGACCCGGAAGAGGTTCACTTCAATCATGTAGAGCTGTAATAAGTCTCGGACCACGCTTCAGTGGCAGAATGGTCTAAGGCGTCACTATCTCGCAATAGACTAGACTACCGATGAGGTGGCAGATCGGGGTTCGTTTCTCACTCGGAGTGTATTGAGGGTGAGTTTTCTTAAATGGTATTCGCCTGTCCCACCGAGAAGATGCGGGTGCACTTCTTATAAATTCAACCTTACTCATCCCTAACACAATAGCTTAATTTGTACATTTATGCTTATGAGCAGAAAGGGTTGTGATATTTGAATAATTAATATATTTAATAATATCTCTTAGTCTAGGCGCTACCTGCTAAGAGAACAGAATGGAGGGTGCTAAGAGAACAGAACGGAGGGTGCTAAGAGAACAGAACGGAAGGTGCTAAGAGAACAGAGCGGAGGGTGCTAAGAGAACAGAGCGGAGGGTGCTAAGAGAACAGATTGGGTGGTGCAACCAGCCCTGATGGTAATGTGTGATTCCCCCACCTAACAGTGAGTCTCTCTGACCTGGCCGTCGTCGGCCGGTTGTTTCAGAACCGCCTGCAGTTCTTTGGCGCACTCGTTCAACAACTGGAACATCATCTTCATCCTCCCAGGGGTGAACGTGGGGTTGAGCTTCACCCTCAGGTTTCGCCACGTGGCCCCTGTAACAAAAATACACTGACTAGAGACACTCTCGACCTGGGGCTACGCCACGCCACCCCTGAAACACAAGCACACTGACTGGAGACACACTCGACCTGGGGCTACACCACGTGACCCCTGCAGCACAAACACACTCACTGGTGACACCCTCGACCCCATTTCGACCTGGGGCTACGCCACGCCGCCCCTGAAACACAAACACACTCACTGGTGACACCCTCGACCACATCTCGACCTGGGGCTACGCCACAGCGCCCTTAAAGCACAAACACACTCACTGGTGACACCCTCGACCCCATCTCGACCTGGGGTTACGCCACGTGGCCCCTGCAATATAGACACACTGACTAGAAACGTCCTAGAGGGGAACTGAGGGGAACCTGAACTTTTTTTAAAGTTCAACCGAGTGATGATTATAATTCACAGGTAAAGTTGATACCAACTCTGCAAACCTTGGCAAACAATCCGAAGCACGCCATTGGATACTTCACCTCCGCCCTCTGCCCCAGCTACCTTCGACGGGGTAGGTTCTTTCGAAAGGTATCTTCTTACCTTCAAGATTGAACAGATGAGCTGCAATCGGATTCTTCTTGATATCGGCAACCATCATTCCTCTGTCTTGGAAGTGGTTGAAGTCTTTTTGTAAGAAGAGTTTCAAAAGCTCCGGGTCTCGAACCATCAACCCCGGTCGACGTGAGTGGAAAACACCACCAAACCTGAACCAACATCAAACATTATTATTATTAGCACCGCGTCTTAGTACCAGTTCGGGTTATACGCACTTACGCTAATGTGCAATGGTAGGGTGATTGTGAGATTAAATGGAGGACCTACAGTTTAACGTGGGATCCGAACCACGGTGGGAGGCCTGTAATTCCACACATTCACAAGTTGTGATTAATACACATCTTGTCAGAGGTGAAGGAAGGGTTTGGCAATCAGATAAATCTGTGCCGGTACCGAGGATTGAACCCCGGATCCCCAGCACAGAAGTCTGACAACTTACCCCTAGACCACCAGGTCACCCAACATCACACAAATAGGTTCTAAACGATGAGTATAGTTATGTTGAGAGGATGAGTGTGGATTCGAGATACGAAGCAAATACAGGGTGTTCCCATGTGCGAAGTAACTGGGGTGTGGATATTAGACCTCAAAACAACAACATAAGGTCCTTATGAACATAGATCTTATGTTCAATGGTTCTCAAGATAAGATCTTTCAAGATTCTGCTGGAATTGTTGATAACCCTATTTGATACACCTCTGTTGGTGTATCTGCAGCCCTGTCTGTGTACCAGCAGTGATGGGTCACTTACAAGAGGTGCAACAAGGGTGTATCAAGTAGGACTATTAAGGTGTGGCAGAAGGGAGTGCGAGTAATTTAACAGTTTCTATGGCATTATATTTTTTTGACCAAAATAAATTAAATATTTCTTCAGTAGCAACATAGGGTTTAGTTTTCTGCACATGCTAATATCAACAGATCTTGAATATCTGTCAAGGGTGTCCTGGAATCTTGTCAAAACTTTTTCTCTTTAATTAAAAAGTTTTGACAAAATTTCAGGACACCCTTGACAGATATTCAAGATCTATTGATATTAGCATGTACAGAAAAATAAACTCTATGTTGCTACTGGAGCAATATTTTATCTATTTTTGCCAAAACATTTATATTCCATAAAAACTGTAAAAATACTTGCGCTCCCTTCTGACGCACCTTAAGAATTCCAGCAGGATCTTTAAAGGCCTTATATCTGGAACCATCTAATATATAACTTTTTGTGATGTGTTGAGGTCTACTATCAACACGCCAGTTACTTCCCACATAATCCATAAATCTTGTATATGAAGGTAGAGTGTATGGATCAAAAGTAAGGGGTAGGCCATCTAAGACGTGGTTAAATGTTGTATACGAATGTGTGCAAATGAGAAATAAAGAGTTTAAGGAATAAAAGAGCTTGTATGACTCGGTGTATGGATGTTGTTGAAGCGAAGAGAGTTTGCAAGTATACGGAAGTGTGGAGAAAGTTATTGAGGATGGATTAAGCAAGGAGTTGTTGTTTTCTGAGATATATGAACAGTTTCTTGGCTACCCCATAAGGAAATGGCGTGATTAGGTAGGTATGATCAGTCAGTATTATAGAGATGGTTTAAAACGACTTTCTGCTCTGGATAATCCTTTTTTTCTTACCTATAATTCAGCAATAATTCACTAGATTATGATGAGGCCTCAACTCAAAGGTTGGTTTGACGCGCTTCCCATCCACCCGGAGCCAGACATCCGCTCAGCCCTTCGGCTGGTCAGTGCTGTCCGCACCATCTGGTAGAATGTACAAGTACTAAGGAAGTTCAGAAAGTGCGGTGGTTCCCCGTTGCTTTCCGCGCTGAATTTCTACGAGCGAGCGCTAAAGGGCCTACCAATCTTGTCTGTAAAGGTATTTTAACATACCTTCCAGTGTTCTTTTACATGCCGCAATCGACATGGGAGCGACGGCTTTACGTCCCCTTCAAAGTAAGTTGTGCTACGGACTTTTAACGCTCAAGAAAAAATCCGTTGACCTCGGTTGGGTTTGGACCCACGAACATCGGATCCTGAAGCGAGCAGTTTAACAACCACCGAGGTCAACATAACTAACTTAGAAAGCTATAATCTGGATAGGTATAAGAGTAAAACTAAATGGATTGTTTTAATGGATGTATTTCTCTCACATGTATGAGTATTTTTAAAGAAAATGGGGTGGGAGAAGGGTGTTTAAAGGGTTGGAAGGACAAACCTATGTTGTTTAAGGTCCCGGTAGAGATTCTGCGACTGCTCCGCTCCTGATATCCTCATCAGTATGAGGTCCTTGATGTTGCCGAAGAAGGGTGTTGGCTCCAGGTAGGGGATCCCCCTCACCTTGAAATAGTCGAAGGTGGACGTGAAGTACCGGTACAGGAAGAAGAACAGGGTCGCGACGATCACCAGGAGATCGACAAGGTACGAGTCCAGGATGAAGCCCATGGCTGGTTCCTCTTTGGTTTCTGGCGGTGGTTCTGAGAACACAAGAGTTGGACATTGCTTGCCTGTGACATGAGTTGAACATTGCTTGCGTGTGACATGAAAGTTGGACATTGTTTGCCTCTGACAGAGTTGGACATTGCTTGTCTGTGATAGGAAGGTCGGACATTATTCTTCCGTGACGGGAGAGTTTGACATTACTCGTTTGCATCAAGGAAGTTAGACATCATTTGTCTGCGTCAAGGAAGTTAAGACATCTGCGACAAGATAGATAGGATTTTTTTTTTTAGAAAAATTAAATTGCATTCTTATTAATTATTATAGTGTGCAACACCCCAAGATATCAATCACACACCAAACAGTTAAGCCATTCTAGAAAAATATATTTTTTATTTATTTAGCACCGCGTCTTACTACCCGTTCGGCTTATACACTTAAGTACTAATTACGCTAATGGGTTAGGAATTGGGAAGGTTGAATATAGGGGAAGTGAACCCATATTTGTGTGAAGGGAGAGTGGAAAACCATTTAGGAAAAACCACCCCCAGTTCACCCAACCGAGATTCGAGCCTCGATCTCCCCGTGCTCGGCAGTCGAGATCAACACGACTAGCGCGTTAGCTAAACCACGCCATCGAGGCGGGTTAGAAGAATGTAGAATTTTCAAAAAGCATACGCACTTAAGAGAACCTCTTTTTTTTTAAGTGGAATGGTGCATGATATGTAAGAATCCATCGTAATCTCGAAGTCGAAAATTTTTACGACTAAAATCCTTTTTTTCTAGATGAGATTCCCATTCACCAACCTAAAATAATAAGAAATATACTACTAAAATAATAAGTTTTTTTACTTTCCCATGATAAGAAAGTAAGGAACTTTTTATTTTAGTAGTATATTTCAATAGTAGTAATGGTAACGCAATCCTTCAATCACACTCTGAAAGAAGTCGCTTGGCAGGAAGTTTGTCACATGTCAAGGAGTATTCTAGATGGACGAGTAATTTAAGTGACCAAAAGAAAAAGGTTGTATTTTACTTTATCATCTAAAGAGAAAGTATTGTAATCGTGAAAATGTTTGACATCTATATTAAGAAAATTAAACTCTTTGTTTGTATAGAAGCAATATTTGATTTATTTTGAACAAAAAATTGTTTTGCCATAAAAATTTAAAAAACCGTTACCTTTTCTGGCTTTCCCTGCATCCCCATCTTTTGTTTTGATGGAATGTGTTCAAACTCGATACTTGGATATTATATGGCTATACTTCAGGACTTCTTTTTTTAAATTTCTAACCCTAACCCTTAAATTGAGAGTAGTTTTTCTTCTTTTAGAAAAATGGCTTTAGAGATTTTGTTTAAAATGTGTATCTTAAGGATGTTAGACATAATAAATAAAAATATATTCTTGTTTAACGGGAAAATTTGTTTAAAGTTATTTTACATATGAGTGTTTTTTTAATTTGAATATTTTAAAAATCGTTCTAACGATTTTATTCAAAATGGGTAGCCTATCTGGTAAGTTTGATATAATATACATAATTTCATGTATTGGTTTTTCAAAAAAAAAACTTAATTTTATATTAGTTCATTGATAATTGATTTTTGAAAAAGTTGAAATTATTTGAAAATAATGAAATGATTTTGTTCAGAATTAGTATCTGTGGTTTATTTTAAATGATAAATAATAAAGTTTTCTTTTAATAAATTAATCTAGAAGTACGTAGCTTGAGACAAATTTTGAAAAATTTGAAATTTTTCAAAAATGACTTGGTAGATTACCTCAAAATGAATATTTAGGAATTGTTTTTCATGATAAATGGTGATGTGTTTTTATTTTTATAATTTAAAAATAATTTGAGATTAGTTTACAAATAAATGACTTTTGATCATATAAAATATCTTTAAAAAATATTTGAACAATTTTGTTTTAAATGTGAATATGAAGAGTGTTTATTGTGATTAACAAGAAGATGTGTTTGTTTTTCTGAGGAAAGCTTACTTAGGGAATTTACTAAATTCCTATTTTTTGAAAGTGTGTGCTTTTGTGTCGTACTATTTATTTTGTATTTTAGTGTTTCAAAAGACTTCATTGTTCCACTGATAAGAATTAAACTGTCGAAATATATATTTTTTTTAAATAACGTCTAAACCTTGACAGGAAGAACCATAAGTTAGAGGAATGTTGATTAGATTAATGTAATACGATGACGTCATTCGGTATTAATATGAATGAGGTGTTGTGTAGCCTCTTCTTACAAACGTGCTGTTGTGCTAATGACCAATCGCCATTGCTCTATTGTAAATACAAACAAGTTCACAGAGCTATTAAGTCAGTTGAATTAATGGATGGTACACTCATTTTTGTAGGAATGTACATCTGAAAGGCTTTTTTTCCTGCAAGCATACAGTGATTTTTGTAGAAATTGACATTTTAAAGGCTTTTTTACCTGCAAGTATACAATGATTTTTGTAGAAATGGACATCTGAAATGCCCTTTTTCCTGCAATTATACAGTGATTTTTGTAGAAATGGACATTTTAAAGGTAATTTTTCCTAATAGAATCTTACTTACCCTGGCTGATTACACTATGGCCTTAAACTATAAGCTACCTACACCATAGTGGAACCAAGCAAGGTGACCCTGCTACTTTTCAAGGTACAAATATGCAAACCATAAATTCAAGAGTTTTAACATAAAACGTCAACATACGATTTAGAGTTCTCTTATCTTTTCTTTTTTTTTTTTGCACCGTATCTTACTACCCATCCGGTCCATCATATTTACACTAAGGTGGTAAAGGACGAGGTAGGTAGAAGTTTTATAGCAAGTTGACTCGCATTTGTTTGGAGGTAGATGGGGAAAAAAAACCTTAGACAAAAAAACACCCAATTGGGATTCAAACCCCGACGTTCTTATCACCGCTAAAACAGACCAGACGAGCCTGACGAATTTGTCTACGTGATCCACCTGTGAGGGGGAAGGAGAATAATATAACAAACATTAGGGTGTTGTGGCGGGTGCCTATGTGTGATCAAAATTTTGGTCAAAATCTTTTAATTGGTTCAAAAACTGAAGGGGAATGCGGAGAGAGGTGTCACCTTTTTTTATGTTTCCTTATTACTTAAGGAAAAGTATTTTTTTCTAAATACGTATCAGAAGTCAAATTTGTCGAGGTTGTAGCTTATCGATCGTTCCAAGTCACGTGACATATGAAATATGTTAATATATGTAAATGATGCGTGGAATATTGTGAGCGTGTTGTCCATGCGACACAACCCACACACACACACTCACATGTGTAGTCGTGGGTGGTCTCTTACACTCTGCGCATGCGTCAATGACATGGTTCCTGTTTTATTTACGTCACGGCTGGACCAGTGGCTGTTGTTATTGGAGCTCATGGACAAACGAGTGCTGCGGAGTTGTAGCAACCAACCCGTACTCACGAGTGGTATCTCTATAGTTAATTCAGTACTTAATTAAGTACTGAGCTAAGTACCGAGTTAAGTACAAACCCGCTTAGGTGCCCGCATGGTCTAACGCGCTACTCTAATGTTTGACTAGACTGCCGATGACAAGGAGATCGAGGTTCGAATCTCGGTCGGTTGTACTAAGGTTGTTTTTTTTTCCAAAATGGTTTCCTACTCTTCCTCCACACAAATGCGAGTACACTTCCTCTAAATATAGCCTTCCTCGTCCCAAACACATTAGCGTAATTAGTACATAAGCGTATAACCTGGTAAGTAGTAAGACGAGGTGCTAAGAATAAGTACATTATTACCGTGTGAACGAACAAGTGTCATGGCGGCTATTAGCAAAACAAGCAAATAGAATTAAAACTTGTTCGTAGTTTTCCTGTTCCTGTTCCTGTTTTTCAGCGATGTTTAATTTTAGACGCATGCGCACAAGAAAAACAAGCAGTCTTACATCAGTAAATTGAACAGTGATATCCCCGTTTTTCAAACAAAAGTAAAACTAGATTTTTTGTTTATAAACAAACCGAAAGATATTGAAGAAAAATTATAGCGTGTGAAAAAAAAGAATAAGGAAAAAAAGCAAACCAGTAAAACAACACAAAACCACATGTGATTATTTATTTGCGGTGAAAACCCCTCGACCTTGATTCAAGCTGACAGAAGTGACAAGCGAAGAAGTGCAGGTCTAAGGGTTCGGCCAAACTGGCGAGCGAGCGCGTGATTAGCAGATAGCTCTCGATAGTTGTTGACGAGGAGGCAAAGGTTCGAATCTTGGCTCTATGAACTGAGGATGGTTTTTGACAAGTGATTTATTGTCGTGGTTTTCTCATACTCTCTCCACGCTAATGGTGATTCTTATTTGTAAAGGCCTACTTTGATTATAATATTGGAAGTATTTTAATATATCATTTTTACATATATATCTGTATATAGGTATGATTTACGATCTTACCAATTAAATTAGGCAGTTAGTAGCAAGTGTGATAACTATGAAAAAAAGTCAAATATCATGTCAAATTGAGAAGTTTTCCTACCACTCAATGGACCAGCACACTATACTATTGACCAGCGCCTGTAAACTAGACTGTACCGGCTCGAGCGCGTTCCAGTCTGGCCACCTCTCATTACCACCAGTGTGTTCTATTTTATATTTCAGTCGCTCGCTCGCCCAGTCTGGCCACCTCTCATTACAACCAATGTGTTCTATTTTATATTTTAGTCGCACGC
>CABFWB010001108.1:59760-92978 GCA_902151455.1 Timema bartmani | reverse complement strand
TACATATATATATATATATATGTAAAACTGATATGTTAAAGATTGATATGATCATAAATTATTTATATTTAGTTTATGAATTAAATCAGAGCGTTAGTAGCAAGTGTGCTAAACCTATCGATAATTATTAAAAAAAAAGTCAAATATCATGTCAAATTGAGAAGTTTTACCTGCCCAGCGCCTGTAAACTAGACTGTTCCGGCTCGAGCGCTCGCTCCAGTCTGACCACCTCTCATTACCACCAATGTGTTCTATTTTATACTTTAGTCGCGCGCTCAGTCCAGCCGTAACCTAAGTGTAATTAGTACACGACACGCTTCAGAGGCAGAATGGTCTAGAAAGCATCACTTTCGTGTTATACTGGCCTGCTGAAGACTGGGAGATCGGGGTTCGAGTTCCTATCGGGTCTACTCAGGGTTGGTTTTTCCCTAAATGTTTTCCCACTTTCCTTCCACGCAAATGTGGTAGATTATCTCTAAAATGCTTCCTTCCTCCCCTCTCTACCCCATTAGAGTAATTATGATATAGGTGTATAAACTGAAAAGGTAGGTGATGACATGAGATGATATAAACAGAACAAAATCTCATTGGTGTGATGTATTGGGTCTTAAGACAATGAATAGAGAAACTTAAAAAGTATTGTAGGGGGACTTGGTAACGCAAACATTCGTTTGGCCGGCTCTATTTATCCTCTTGTTTACACGCGCAGTTGAACTACAATGACGAGTGAATTATGTTTCGTGTCACGATGGGCCACGTGCTTGGGTTTTTTGGGTTTTTTTTTTCCCCCTTCTTTAAGAGGATTTATGAGAGAGCCATCACATATTTTAACTTCATTTTGAGATACTATTTATTTTGAAATACATTTGGTCTATTGTCGTCACCATTCCTGGCTTCTACGGGAATAGGCTAAGGTGTATTAGAAACTATAAAATAAATTACAGTTCGAAATTTAAAAAATATATATATATTTGAGTCTCAAATCTTCGAATCTTGAGTATCCTTAAGGATTCAAGGGTCGCATTTCCAAGATAAACGAAAACTATAATAGTGCTTCGGTGGCTGCATGGTCTAAGAAGACGTCACTCTCTCTCTCTCTCTTTTATGGCCCAGACTGCCGATCACCCCATCACCAACAGTCCAGGCTATTGCGAGAGTGACGCCTTAGACCATGCGGCCCTGTAAACTTGCCTTGTGAGCGGTGATAATGCTACACCCGCATCGGTGGACACGCGGTCTTAAACGTTTGGATCGGAGTTCGAACCTGTTCGGGTACATTTGGAATATATTTCCCTAAATCGTTTTCCACTCTCCTTCCACACAAATGAGAGTACACTTCCTCTAAATTCGACCTTCCTAACCTCTACCACGTTTGCGTGATTTAAATGCTAGCAGCCGGACGAGAAGTAAAATTCATAAATGGAATTTTATCGACATTGCCTTTTTTTATCTTTTCATCAGGTCAGGTGATAATGGCTTCTCGTATAAAAAAACTCGTATCACTAATTGCCAACTGGGATCAATAGACTCTCATACCACGATAACAAAATGGATGTGGTCGCAGAGATACTTTACGGTCCCATCACGGGACGTCACGAGTTTGATTCCTGTCAAGAACAATTTGGGTTTAAGTCTAGATTTCCACGGGTGTATTGCAAGTTGAATTATTTGAGCCATAATCTTACAACATTGCTAAAACTTAACACAACGCAAGCAATCTTTCGGTTTATGTGTTTGAGTGATTTTAGTTTTTAGCTAGTCGACCCAATTTTGAATTAATTTGCCGCACCCACGTGGCTTTTTCGACGTACGTTCTGACCACATTTAATTATCTTCTGGACCGAGCTATAGGCGTTCAAAACGTTTGTTTTTATAAGCGGTATTCAACGTAAATTTTATAAAGTGATTACAGTATCAATACATGGCTGATTAAAAATTATCTAATCTCTATCTATAAAGTTAATTCTAACTTATGGAAAAGTCAGTCAAATGTTATTATTATTATTATTATTATTATTATTATTATTATTAGCACCGCGTCTTACTACTTACGCTAATGTATAATGGTAGGGTGACTGTGAGATGAAATGGAGGACCTACAGTTTAACGTGGGATCCGAACCACGGTGGAGGCCTGGCATTCCACACATTCACAAGTTGTGATTAATACACGTCTTGTCAGAGGTGAAGGAAGGGTTTGGCAATCAGATAAATCTGTGCCGGAACAGAGGATTGAACCCCGGACCCCTAGCGCAGAAGTCTGACACCTTACTCCTAGACCACCAGGTCATCCAGTCAGTCAAATGTTATTTGAGATAAAAAGTATATCTACATTTTATGTAAAATCCATGCATGTCCTTTCAAGGCTCTAACTCACACTTCTATATATTATACCCTAGAAAGCTGAAATTTGATATGGACGTTATGCTGATATTGGCGTAGCAAGGAGGGAAGGGAGGGGCAGTCCGCCCCAGATACCATCGGTCAAGGGCTGTCATAGAGGTGTCATTTTGTCATTAGAAGTATTTAAAGAAGTATTGTAAGTATTTACTGTTATCACACATAGTATAGGCCTACAAAATAAATAATTGTATTATCTGTTTCCTGACCATCTAATATTTCACTTTTATTATTATCAAACGTCCTTTTAATGTGAATATCATGAGTTTAACTGCCCTTTGTTAGATTAGGGGGTAACTACTGCCTTAACTGCCTTATGTTGAGTTAGAGGTTCACTGCTTTAATTGCCTTCTATTAAGTTAGGGGTTCACTGTTTTAACGTCCTTTTATTAGGTTAAAGTTCGCTACATTTCTGCCTTTTTACAGAATCGTTTTTGCAGCCATATATTTATTTAAGCTCTTAATAAGTTTATAATGTTTTGGTTTTCACACCAGGTAGAGGGTGTCAAAATCTAGAGTCGCCCCCGGCATGAAATGCCCTTGCTACGCCACTGTATGTAGAATGTCACTTTTATGAGAAGAATCCGAAACTTGAAAAATATAACATGTCAAAAACAATTTTTCTAGATTAAGTACAATTGTTTTTTTTTTTAGGTTAGATATTTGTGGAGTTACAAGATAATCAACTTTTTTTCAGTCCCACAATTTCGCTGCGCTCCTTTTGCCAGCTTGAGTCCTTCAACACTGGGCTTCGCTAGTGTCGCTGCTGGGAGATGATAGGACTAACCGCAGCGAACCTGGTGTTGAAGGACTCAAACTTCCAAAAGGAGCGCAACCATTTTAACCTGTAAGTTGAGTGTCTGGGTATATTATTTGTCTGTGGCCTAGCACAAATTAGGCCTAATATTATAACGCATAAAACTTAATTATATAAGTAGGTCCAGATAAAGTTTGATAACAGTTTCGTTGGTAATAGAAACCCTATTGTTTCTTAATAAAAGCGATCTAACATTTTTATCTGAGCTGTAGTCAGTCACAAAGATGTATTTGAGATAGTATCTTGAGAAGATAAGATAACATTCCTAATACGACATTTTTTACCGTGTAATATTAAAACGCATTATCATACAGCCGTGGGAATCATTGAAAAGATAACACACCACCACTAATGATATTATATAAGCACACACTTTTTTAACTCTATTGTATCTAAATGCTTATTCTATCTACTTTCCTTACATCCAGTACTGTTTTCAAGTTTTATTAAAGCCATCTATTTTCCATTACCGGCTGGCTAGGCCTGTCGTAGCTTCATATGCCTTATAATCTAACTTAAGACTAGGACAGACATAGCATCCAGTCCTCCTCCCAAGCCATTATTTTATCAATGTGGAAAGGGTAAATCCATATTTCATCAATGATACATTTTTTCAGTCGTGCCGGGAATCGAACCCAGGACCCTTAGTTCAGTAGACAGACACGCTACCGACTGAAGTCGGGCGCACGCATAGGTCTGAAAATTAAAAAAAAAAAATAGTATCTGTGTTCGAACATGTGCAACTAGAAGCCGGAATGTAAGCATTGTGACTAGAATTATTTATTTATTTTTATTACACTAGAGTCGCGATTATCCGGCCTAAAGTGGTTGCATTCCGGGGCCGGATAATACGGAATCCAGGTGTAAATAATTTTCAGTATGAGTTCTCCTACTTTTAATTTTCACAGAACATTTAACTTATTTTTAATATAATCTGCCAATTTTTTATGATCGCGACGTAAAATAGAAATACAGTGATTGAAGGGCGACAGTAAAAGTTAAAAAGGAGACAGAAATTTGTTAAATCTTTACCATACAGTACTTTAATTTGGAAATGGAACATTGGCTACAAAGCAACAACAACAAGTGAAAATAGAGCGTCAAATGGAGTACCTTATAAATTCAGTAAATGTTTTATAGTGGATATGTACCGGGTTGTTTTAAAACGCACTGGACACCGAGAACAGGGGACGGATAATGGGGGGGCGGGGGGGGGAGGGAATAATCGAAAACCTAATCATTGAGAATCTAGTTTAGTTAAAAAAAACTAGTTATCACCGAGTACTAGTTAGTTTAAAATAAAAATGGTGCTACTAATGTATTTTGATAAGTAAAGTGATTTAATTCATGTTTATTAACATTTATATTGTTCTAGTTTGATGAGTTACATCAGTATTTATAATAAAAATTAATCCGTGGTGCGGGTCGTATTTTTTGTGAGGGGTTTTTAGGTTATCCGCGGCAGGAAAGGGAAATCATAAAAAAAAAAATCAGGATGGTGAAGTGAGTGACGTTCTAAAGACGGCCCTCGAAGAACTAAAAAGAGGTCACAAGACTCGAATTTTTTGTACCCCGTTCGCTAAAAAAATGGTTATAGGGCCAGGGACTAACAATTACTCTCGGATGTTTGGAGACGGGAGATCTATTTTAAATTTTCTTGTGCACCGCGTCTTATTACCCACCCGGGCCATCCACATATTCACGTATGTAAGTTGAAATATCCTGTACTCGTCACCAAAAATTGTTACGTAATAAAATCTCGCAGGTTACATAATTATGAGTTACATACCCTGGTGTCATCAATAAACATTGCTAAGGGGCAAATGGGGCATTTTGACCAAAACCTTTCGCTTCTTCTTGAAGGGGCCCACAATCTCCCGAAAATCACTCTTAACGGTAGATACACCACGTGTTTTGTTTACTTATTTTTCCAAAGGCGATTCGTTTTAAAGGGGCGGGCATTGTAAATCTAATAAATATGTAGCATAAGGAAACTTTTATACTCCATTCATGCGTATGTAATAATAAAAATTAGTCATTATTTTGTGTAAAATAGGGCCCCGGGAAATTCCAATGACCTTTTTTTTAACTCCCCGACATATCAAATTCGTTGGCTTTTCCAGGTTTCCCATCAACACTGCGCACAGAATCTGACAGTAAACAGAGCTGTACGAACTCTTTACGTTACAATCCTGATACAAAGACGCTCTCTGTCTGTTATCTCGAGCACTCTGCCTCCAGAAACACACACAAAGACAATAAACAAATTCGTGAAAATAGAGCGCATACGGTCAGCATTATTACCAACTTTACGGATCTTTAAATTTACCAAAGAACACGTTTATTGTTTGTGTTTTATCAGCTTTGTTTTTCTTAGATACAATAAAAAAGGGTGTACACTTTATCAAAAGTCGACTTGAAAATAATGTAAGATATGATTTAAAATGTATTTATTTAATATAAATGTTTATAAACACTGTATATCCATTTGTGTGCGTTTCTTTGTCGTTATTTGTTGGAAGGCACATATATAGTAGATACATTTTCACGTATTATTAAGTCACGTGATCTGCAATCGCCCCTTTGCATAGATAATTATCAATACCTATACAAATGAATAACACTAATAATGTTGTAAAACGTTATCGATTTTGATCGCAGAAGAAAAAAAATTGTTTGTATTTTCTAAAAAGCCCTTGCTATGAAAATTAGACTCTATAGAATAATTTTATAAGATTTACATAATCAAATTAATATTAGTTTTAGTTGCACACAAAGACGTTTGGGCTTTAAAACACTTTTTTTTTAATACCAACTATTCCAAAGAGAATATATATATATATATATACATATATATATATATATATATGTTTTGGTATATATATATATATATATATATATATATATCAAAACAGCTTTATTGTTAAGATTACAATTTATTTAAAATAATACTAACAAATGGCATAATTATTCAGAATAATTCGTAAGGAATCTGTACTATTTAAAATTTCGAAGGTTAAAAGAAGAAATACATCCAAATTTTCATAAATAAATATTTTTTTTAACCCGGGGTTATATTAAAAATATACACAAAAAATTGATTAAAATATTCATTGTATACTGTATTATTATATAATTTCGAATCATTAAAAATAATGTTTGTTGATGTAAATATAGTCTACTAAATACAAGGCGATTCCTACCTAGACCAGAATGGAATGGGCCAGTTTCATATGCGAAATGGTCCATTCCATTCTGGTTTAAGTAGGTGTTGTCCTGTATTTAGTACAGTGTCGCACTTGAGACGTACTCAATCTGACTATGAATCTATCCCTTATTTTTTTTAAATACCGGATTTTTGGTGGAATCAATTTCACGTGTAATCTAAAATACAAGCACGAAAGTGGTTCGTTAGAAAACACAAACTAACAACAATTGGTGGGTTTATTAAACCAACATATCGATAATTAAGATTCATTCTATAAGCTCACCTGATAAAACGTCGGTCAAGAAGATCAACCCGACAGGAGCCACCTATCTTCTTTCAGAGAAGTTTGTCGTTCTATAGAGAGAGTTGTATTTCCATTTCAACGCGTATCTCGACGTGAATCACTTCTTATTCTTCCCGCAACCGACAGTCAACTGCGCGTCGGACGGGTTCTGACTCTACTGCGCACCTCGAGCGTTGATGACGCCAGCTGGACCAACACAACAATGCGCAGCGACCACGGGATATTTCGTCATTACAGCAAAACTTTGTTTTAACAAACAGATATGTTTAACCATACAGTTAACTTAATATGATGAATTTGGGTATGCAAAGTTTTCTCCCAATTACTTTTATCAAATATTTGACCCCGTTAGGGTACAAAGCGAAGTCTCCTCACTCCAGTGTTCATTGTTTACCATCTGAAACTAAATGTCTAACAATAAGCGATGTATGTGTCCACAGTTGAGGTTCAAAAGAATTATTTGAGTGTTTCATGTTTTAAAAATTCCAATAAATTTAAATATATCTGATTGCATAACATTTTCATGACCTAGTTTACAAATTTGTGTTTTTAAATATCGAGCTAATAACGTTTCAAACCAAAGCTCTTAATCGAGTTAAGCTCTTTTTTATATATTTATTTTTTTAAATTTAACTAATTTGAATTGAAAAATGCTAAGAAAAGAATTTATGATTGGAAATTGGTACCACCTTGAAATAAAAAAAGAATCATACGTTTTAAACCTCCTTCAATATAGCGAGTACTTGAGAATGTATAATCTTGAATTTAAACTGCTTTATAATGCTTTGGCGAAACGATAACAAACTCGCCAGGGCGTGTATTTTTGAATCTCCTTCCTTCTATTGTTGACAGAACATTCCGTCTAATTACATAATGTTCTACAGTCCAATTTTCATAGAAAAGGCCGTATCTGACAGAAAAATTACTAAACCCTACTGTCATTCGATCTGTAGATGTCATTTTTGATCAATATTATCAATAGCTACCTATAAAAAAACACTAATAATAAGGTATAATGTGATCAATGTTAAACGCAAATAAAGTTTTCATTTTGTTTAAGTTTCTTCTTACCAGAATCTTCTTAAAATACAATAAATTACTATAGTTCTGTGAAGTAATTAATAGGAACTGCCAGTAGGCTTCGCTATTAGACCAAGATTAGTCAGTTAATTTACAACCCAATTTCAAAATGAAGCATCTTTTAGGAAATACAAACCTGTTTTATTGTAGCCAACATTGATAACATTTTACTATATTATTAGTGTTATTCTATAGGTATATCAAAATTGTCAGCTGCATCTCACATGCATGACGTCGACCTTGGGTGGTCTTGGGGTAAAGTGATCGCCGCAGGACCCAATGTTCGTGAGTTCAAATCTGTCCGGGGTCGACGGATTTTTCTTGAGTGATAAAAATCCGTAGCACAACTTTCTTTGGAAGAAAAGTAAAGCCGTAGGCCCCATGTCGATTGTGAAAATACCTTTCTTGGCAAAATTGGTAGACCCTTTCGAGCGCGCTCGTAGAAATACTTACGTGTTGATATAATCAGTCGGTTCAAAAAGTGCACGTTAAACACATGTGTTTATCCCATGAGACGTAGGAATATGTGAATGTAGATCTAATAACTATTCTAGATGTGATAAAAGGGTTGTTATGGGAAAATCGGACTGTACAAGAGCACCGAATGACATGTCCTTGATGGAAGGAACGTAGACACTGAATTAATTTATTAATATTATTAATATATCATTAATTTCATAAATACAAGCATAGCATTTTTATAACATTAGGTTGTTATTCTTTCCAAATGTGGTAAAAAAATCTCGACCTTTTTTTTTCATTTATTTTAATAATTTTAATCATTTTAATTTGAAATAAGAGACTTTTGGTTTCAGTCTAAATTCATAAAAAACTTAATTTCAGTTTTGTTAAGTACGTTGCCTATATATGACTTAGCTGCAAGTCAAAATGGGATTTCCCATGTTAGTGTATTTTCGTTTTATTCAGAAAACTTTAAAGATGTAACAATGAAACAAAAACCATATATCCTTAAATAACTCACAAAATCGCCCTACAACGTCATTAAATAAGTTTGTCCTTGGATAGGATAAACTTTTTTTAAATATCATCTACAACATTATTTGTCTGGTCTATCCACGAAAATGTCATGTGAGAATCTTCCTGCCAGGAGGTATATTAAAACAAGTCCGTGGAAGCATATGTCTATCTAGAACAGGAAACAAGAAAAATATCATTTCATAGTTCAAGTCAATGGTGTCCAGGCGCAAATAGTAGGGTGAGTGTGTATACTCGTCTGTGGAAGAGGGGAAGTGCCACCAACAGGTGAACTAGAGTCGTCACAGGATGAACAACTCATTTTATTCCCTTTCTTTTTTATTTCGTACATTGGAGTCTTGGTCAGATGATGCTTAGAGTGCTTAAGTGCTTCCAAGTTTAGATGCAACCCGCTTGGCAAAATATCTTCGAATTCACTAACTAGGCAACGTTGTTAAATAAATTAGCTAATATAAATTTAAACATTTTATTTATCCTGCTTTTGGTTTTTTACTCATTCATAAAAACGTCATTTAATTTTAATTTAATACCTTTTTTATTTAAAATAATTGTGAAGTGTTATTAAGGTTCAAATGTTTTCAGTAAAATATCGGGTCGTAGCAAATATTTTGGCAATCAGATGCTGAGCAACATTCCTTTAGAGATTTAGAGCAAATTTTAAACAAAATAATAATTATTATTACTACGATCGGAAAATGTTCAACTTTAGTATATATTTTGTATTAAAATACATATTTTGACAGTGTAGAGGTTGGGACACACACACACGATTTTTTTAATTTGTTTTGCCATGCCAACATGATTTGGTTTACTGTTTTTACTATGTATTGTACCTGTTACACCATATTCGTAAAACTGCTCATTTCACGAATTGGACAAATTTCTGGAATAGTTTCGTATTGCGCGTAGTTGACCTGTGCATTTAAGGTTGGATACGCAAAATAAAACGTATTTTAGTAACAATCATAATTAATGAATATTCAACACAGTCGATTACAACCAAATTATCTTTATTGTTTACATTCATTTCACTCCCACAAGAAGATATCCTATGCACGCCACTGTGTTTCAATAAGCACAGTTAAAGTGACTCTTACTATGTGTAGCTTCTTGTTTGGGTAAATTAGATCACCTAATGGTGTTTGGAGTTCTTATTATCTAGTGAACTAACTTTGCGATGCATTATTTTCTGACAGTAACCAGTGCTGACGAGGGAAGAAAATATTACGGTTGTCAAAAAAAAAAATCCAGCTGGATTTTCCTTAGATAAACGATTAGAATTCATAATCAAAGGTATAGTCATAAGTCTCTCGATAATTATAAGAGAATGATTCCACGAAACTGTTTTGTATTTTTTTTCAAGCAAATCATTTGTAGATCAAACTATAGAGTTAAATTCCAAGTTGCTTCTATTTGAGAATAAAAAAGATGGCATTTTTATTTGAGTATATTAAGGGGTTTTGTGTTCTTCCTATTAAAAAAACCACAACATTAAGTATTTAATTAGGGGGATATATATCACTATTCGTTATAGTCCTTTTATCCTTCTTACAAGCCATATTACCTTATTAATACATTTACAAATCTTTATCCAGCCAGCCCAGTCGCCAATTTATAGCATGGTTGGCATACACTCGTAGTTCCTAAGCTACTAAAATATACCACACTCTTTTATGCCTTTACAACTGCAACCAGCTCATAATATTTAACACTATCAAAAGTATAATGCTCACAACTAAGTCTTATCATAAGTCTATGAATAACGCTGTCTTCTTCAAACCATAATCTATCACGGAAAAGAGTACACATTAGTTACACACATATTTCCCCATATTGGCACTGCTTCGTCATCTTATTATTATTAAATGCAAATTTAATTGAAAATATTTTATTTTATATGTTTTATATCTATAATAATTAATGAAAGATGGTAAGCGTTCGGACATGGTATAAAAGAAGCATCAAAAGAAACTATAAAATTAAGACCAGAAAGAAAATAAAGAAAGAGTGGATTACAATTAATTAGATGTTAGATAATATGGAGGAAAGAAGAAGATGGAAAAAGGTGGATACAAACAATGGTAGAAGAAAATACAGAAGGATAAGCAACTAGCTTAAAAGAGAGCCTGATAAAGCCAGAGAAAAGTGGATGAGGAAAACTTGCAGTGAAATATAAACATTAGATAATGAAGGTAGATATGGTTTAATATATAATAAAGCAATGGGGCTGGTAATTAAAGGAAAAATAATTAGAAGCAGTTTTGAGAGAAAAACTAAAGATGGAAGAATAGTAAGTGAACAATAAGAGGTATGATTGGTAAATGAGACCGAGAGAGGAAGAATTGAAATTGGAAGAAGGGAGCAATGTGGATGATGGCGAGAAAGGGTACGAGATACTAGAGAGAAAAATATAAACATATCTTAAGGAAATTAAAAACGAGAAGACAATAGTAATAGATGGGATATCGGTTGAGCTGCTGTAGACATTGAATGTAGAAGGGGTAAATGGAGTTAAATGATTTGGGCAGTTAGATATACAGAAAGGAAGAATTGCGTAAATACTTTGGTAAAATAATAATTCCTATTGAAAATAAGATAAATCCCATGAAATGCGAAGAATATAGGACACCAAGTTTGATTATCTCATGTGGCCCAGCTCTTATTGAGAACTATTAATAGAAGATTGTATGGAAATCTTAAGAACGTAATGGAATAAGAACGTTAGGATTCAGACGAAGAGTGGGAATTAGAGATGCGATAGGCCTATTAAGGATAGTTAGAGAAAGAATGATAGAATTAATAGAAAAGTGTACGTTGTATTTATCGACCTGGAGAAGGCAATTGACCTCGTGGGCTGGGACAAACTTTTGTTAATATTGAGAAAACACATGGAATTAACCGTAACGAGAGAAGACTGAATAAAGATTTGTACCTGAAACAGCGATTAAGAGTGAGGATAGGAAGAGAGATGACTAAAGAGATTGGGTTAGGAAAAGGAGTCAGGCAAGGGTGCTGCCTGTCAACCACCTATTTAATATATATTTGGAAGAGGTAATTTGGGAATGTTTAGATGGAAAGAGAGGAGTTAGTATAAGAGGAAGAAGATTGGAGTGTATAAGCTTTGCGGAAGATATTGTAGTTATGGCAGATAAAAAAAATACTTCATGGTGTAAGCCCACAAGTGAGCCATACCAACCAAGCGACCGCCGCGGTTAGTGATGATAGTGCCAAACTTTGCGAATATAGGGTATCGTGTGGTCAGCATAACGAGTATTTCGGCCGTTAATCTTAGTTTCCTAAACTGTAGCTGCTACTTATTTATTCAAGTAGCTCCTCATTTGTCCTCACTAGGCTGAATTAGACCCCTTTCCAGACCCACTGCTTCACAGAAAAAAAAAATTGAAACACCGGGGATATTAGCCAGGGGCTCTGACCACTAGACCACAGAGGTGGTCAGTTAAGGAAAATAGTAGGGAAAAAGTGATTGATATTCTAGAAATCTTAACACCAATTGCAAGGAATATAGAATAAATGAACAAGAAAAAGATAAAGAGTATGATACTTGGAGAAAAAGGATAAACATTACATTAGAAGGAGAAGAAATTGTACAGGTGTAATGGTTTAAGTATCTTGGGATAATTATTAATGTCAGTAATGCATTGGTCAATAGAAATCAGACCGAGAATGGTAATGGCGAAGGAAGGATTTAATAAGAGGAGCTTAATATGAGCGCCACTGAAAAATAGAATTGAGAAAATGATTAACAAAATTTTTTGTTTGAAGTGTGATATATGGTGCAGATATCTGGACACTAAGGAAAGATGGTGAAAGAAGGATAGAAGCGTTAGAAATGTAGATTTGGAAGAGAAAGTAAGGAGTAAGCTGGGGAGAAATAATTCGAAACGAGGAAGTGCTGAAAAGAAATGGGAGAAATAGACAAATGATATAAAAAAATCAAGGAAAGGAAAATTAATTGTCTAAGACATTGGATGAGAAGGAATGCCTGTTGAAGATTACGGTTGAAGGAATTATAAATGGGAAGAGAGGAAGGATACCAGATGCTGAATTCAATCAAAGTTGGAGGCAGACATGCAACACCAATAGACTAGCCCAGGATTGATAGATTGGAGGAGTAACATAACTGGACCTGCCAATAAGGTGATGCCAAGGTGGAAGTAGAAAGTCGGTCTAATGAGAAGAGGACAGCAGGAAGAGTTGTTATATTATTAGTTGTGTAAGAGACCTGTTATGGAGAAGAGAGGTCCCCTCCAAGAATAAGGAAGAGTGTTGTACAGGACATACTTTGTACCCATTGTCACGTGTGCAGTAGAAACATGGACATTGAATGTAAGAGAGACTAGGAAATTTGGAAGCAATGTGAATGAAGTTTATGAGGAGCATTCTAGTTGTCACGAGGAGAAACAGAGTAAGGAGTGAAGTTATCTTGGAATGATTGGGAGTAGAGGGAGTACATGAGATAGTAGAGAAAGCAAGACTGAGATGGTATGGGCATGTAATGAGGGTGGAGATGGAGAGAATGCCAAAGAAAATTATGGAAATTAATTATATAGGAAAAAGACTACAACGGAGGTCAAGAAAGATGTGAGAGAAGCAGATAACAGAAAGTGTGCAATAGAGAGGAGAAGAATGAAAGCAAGATTGCGGCATTTTACTGAACTGACCTGGCCATAGGCTGGAAACAGTTGATAATGGTTAAACCTGCCAAGAGGTAGAATTACCGTTCATGATATCCGTAAGTAGACTAGAATTTACGGATCCACCGAGAAAAATAATAATTGTTTAAACTTCTATCTATCGTAAATTATTTTATGTCGATAGATAGACAAATATATGTATGGCTGGATAGAAAGAAACATAATTTAATTCATATTTGGTATTTACCTACACCAATAATTCTAATATAATCAGAAATATTATGTTTTATTTCCAAAGGGAGAGTACTTTTTTTAATACGAATATAATAAGCTCAAATTTGGAATCATGTACAACCATTTTGATATGTTTACTGTGATTTGTCCTTTGCCTATTCACTCGTTTGCATGAGCACTGAACTAATATCAGAAAGATGTAGTTATAAATACATTTCCCTTATATTTGTGTCACTGAAGCATCTATCTGAAAGTTATAAAATAAATACATTTATGTTGTACTCAAGGAAGCTATGCCCACATATTTGTTGCCAGGAGTCAAAGTGGCCATGATTTGATGAACGCGCTATCTATGGGCCGTGTGCTAAGAAAATAGACAATGGCGACATGAAAGTAGCGTGTGTTTAGATACAAATGTTGATAAATCACAGTTTGTGTTTATTGTTGTTTCTAATACGGTCTACAGACACACGTGAATTGTTTAGGGAAATAATTCAGTGTCTTGCATTTCTTAAGTATATTTAAGTTTGTAGAAAATATCTGCTAGAAAACTTCTTTATTCTTACCACTTTTCAGGTCTTTACTGAAAAACTGACAAAATGAAACCGACTCTGTCACAAATTTGGGGGTGAAATTGAGAAGTGATACCTAATGGCGGATAAAAAATGTGTTTTAAATATTGTTTATTAAATTTTGAACCGAATTTAGAATGCTATACGACGACAGCGAGTCTTGGATAAAGGAAACTGTAAGGTTAGGAACTGATGCCCTTGTGGATATTGATAACCATTCTCTTATTTCTAAAATTAGACCAATACTTGTTTAGTTGGTTGTGAGAATGTGAACATATATTATTTTCTATGAATTTTCCTTCAATTTTCAGAAGTATTATCAAGACAGCTGTCTTGAGGGTAAAAAGAAGAGGTTGATGAATATCGAAGGGATGGTAAAGTGAAGGGACATGAGCCATAACATAGCTGGGATGGCGCCCTTTGTCAGGTATATTCATATTCACACACTCGTCTATAAATATATACAGCTCTATTCTTGTAATATGTTTGTTATGAGTGGATGGAATTGATGTAGGTCTATGTTAACTTTTTCAAATTAGGCTGTGGTAAATCATGTGGAAAGGTCGATAGTTTTTAATTTTGTGAACTCTTTGCTCGCTGCACTTGGGATGGTTTTACACTTTGTGAATGCTGGCACAGTTCTGATTAACTTCCCTCATCCACATTTCCTTAGATCAAAGCTGTATCGGAATAGTCAAGTACACTTGACTTGATGCAGACTCCACCACTTTACCTGCACTTGAGATTGAAGACTGCAACAGACTATTTGAACGGCAAAATATCCTTTTCACACCTCAGAGTCTGCAGTGCTGCTTCCTACTAATGATCTTAGAAACTATTTTAAACACCATCTATCATCCCGAATTAGCGTAGGCCACTTACAGATTTGTGGTGACTTATTTTCACTGCTACAAAACAACCAGTATATTTAATGTAAATTATTAAAGATCACATTACTCTACGAGCTCTATCTATAACAGACGAAAAATTAAACAATTGCCGATCAAACACCGCATCGACGGCATGTCATGGGTAACTTGCTGTCGCCCTTGAACTCAAGGATGTGTGAGGGATGCATTAGCACACTTCATGACTATTCGGACGGATCTGCACTTGATCAAATGATTTCTAATGCAACTATCAAGTGAACGTTAAGAGTCGAAGTAAACTATTCGGATACAGCCCAAGTCGTTTATAACTCGTGTGTTAAATAAACCGAAACAAAGTATACAACATGTTGGTTGAGGTTGTGTGAATTGTTTGTCCATGTGTAGCATGCCAAGGGGAAGGAACCACATGTTCTTCCAAGGACCGGGCGGAGAGGCACAGCACATGCAGCGTGGGCCCTGCTTCCATGATGATCGAAATGATAAACTTCTTGGAAACTCCTGCGGGTAAGCATGGACATATTTAGTAGGTAATCCGGTTGAAAGTTTGTTATACTTCAGGAAAATTACAGATACTTTGTGTCTCTTTGACTCGGAAATAGGACTTAGGGAAGCGCTGGCCAGCAATGACATATTCCGCCGAGTTTTCGTTAAGGCTCTCATAATTTTCGACAACTTTTTCTTTAAAATTATCAATTTAATGTATCAGTAGAAAGTTCGTGTTTTTTAAAAATAAATATAGCATTTTGTATAGTTCACTTTTCTTAGGAAGAACCTTATCTGGCAGCAATTAAAGTTAGTAGCTCTACTTTCACACTCATATGTCAAGTCATGTGATCTACAGTTGTTACTTTTGATAGATATTTTTAATACCTATAAAATATTATCAATGTTTGCCGCAAAGGAAAAATATTGTATTTTCTAAAAGTTTCTTCCAGTTAGAATTTTTCTTGTAAGAAACAGGAATACCGCTAAAACTGATGAGAGTAACCCCTGTAGGTACGGTAATACGAAATGTAAACTGAGGGTAAAGGGAAGAAAGAGACAGAGGTAAGGCAAGGGGAATGTAGGCCCTATTTAACCCATTTTTTTAATCTATTATTAGAAAACGCACTGGAAAGAGTTTCCTCAATGGAAATTGGATTTCGGTTTGGTGTGAAAATAAAAGTACCGCTGCTGGTTTTTGCTGACTAGTAGTGGTAGGGGAAACCGAAGACCCTCACTATCGCCGACCGGTATTCGAACCTCACTCTAGTTGTTGACAGTCCATTCTACTTTGAGAAAATCGCCTAAGACTATTCGACCAACAAAGTGGACAGGTCGGGCAAAATATCTTAAAACAACAGTTGATGTTTGTTCTAATACAATCTTTTCGCATGCCACGTTAAGCACACTTTTAAGGTGAGGTGGAAGGGGTCGTGAGAAAACGCCGGTGTTTAGGCAGTTTTTTATGGCAAAACAATTTGTTGGCCAAAATTAATAAAATATTGCTCCAGTAAAAACATAGAAGTTAATTTTCTTCGCATGACGACCTCAAAATCTCTTGAATATCTTTTAGGGGTGTACTGGAATTTAATGACAAAAAACTTTATCTTCATATAAAAAGTTTCTCATCTATGCTCATGATGGATATTTAGAAACTGTTGACATCCCCATGTGAAGCAAATTAAACTGTATGTTTATACTGGAGCGATATTTGATTTATTTTAGCCAAAAATCACTCGGGTGAACTGGGGGTGTTTTTTCCTAAATGGTTTTACACTCTCCTACCATACAAATGTGCATTCACTTTTTCTCTTTTCAACCTTCCCAATTCCTAACCAATTAGTGTAACTAGTAATTAAGTGTATAACCCGAACGGGTAGTAAGACGCGGTGTTAAGTAGTAGTAGTAGTAGTAGTAGTAGTAGAAGAAGAAGAAGTGTAGCCAAAAAAATGTGTTACCATGAAAACTGCAAAAACACTGGTCTTATCCCTCATCCCCTTCCATCCCACCTTATTATGAAAAAAAAAACTTCTATTGTAATTTTAGTTCTTATTACAGCTCTCAAATAAAAGCTATTTGGCCTAAACTTGTCTTATATTTGTTCCAGAATGCCACTCGGCAGCATGGGTGCAGAGTTCAAGCCTCCGGTGGGGGCCATGCCCCCCGAGCCTCCGCCCCCTGCCAAGAAGAAGCGCCGCTCGTCCAATGCTAACTCAGGTCCTCCTGCTCAACCCCCGCCCCCCATCATACAAGACTTGCTGCCCCCACCTCTTACGGGTAAGCTTGGAACCTTCAGAGTGAATTTTGTAATTGTGTGACAGGGCCTGCATAATTACTAGGTATGTCAAACTCGGTTCCTAGATAGTAAAAATAAAAAAAACTGTTAGACCGAACCCTCGGCAATCTAAAATTCTGGGTAGTCTAAACACAATTTTCGGGGGAAAAAAGGCTAAGAAAATAACAAATTAAGTCGAATAAAAAATATTTTGTTGATAACAAAGTTAAAAGTGGTTTGTAAGAAGCTAGAGAAAATAAATGAAAAATATTTACATGTTGTAGTTAACACAATGTATTTTTCTGTAAATTTATATAAATTTTATGAACCTCGTTCAGCTATAGTTTAAGGTTTGTGAAAATACACTATCTCCTCGCTGACCCTTCCTTATTCTCCTGCTTAATCCAAGCAAGCTTCCGATCCAATTGGTTTGAATTAACGAGGTGCTACTTTACAAGTACTATTGAAAGAATTGAGAATCAGAAGATTCTTAACCATCCAAGATTAATGAGGTTGAGGTGGCCTCTGATGGCCAAAAATTTGAATAATCAGGAACATCAATTGATTCGTTTTAAGCCTCCATTTCCCCCCCCCCCTCCTCCCCCCTTATTAACAACAACTTTTATTTTTTTATTTGCACCCATGTTTAAATTCTGATTTTGATAGTTAACCCACTTTCGACTACCAAAATTGATTGAAAGTCACTAAAATTAGATTCTAGAAATATCTCTTTGATTTTTTAGTTATAAAAGCTAATCTAAAAAGTTATAAAAAGCATCCAATAATACTTTCTTATGGATTTCTGTAGAATGTCTTACATTATTATTCTAAAATGGGCTAAGAATGTAAATACTTTTTTTTTTCTCGCACTTTAGCAACATGAGTGTGGTTTTACTTTTCAAATATCAAGCTTCCTACGAAAATTAGACTAGAAATCATACATAACACTAAATTAACAGACTTAACTCTCACGATTTTAAAATAAATCATGACATATCAAAAAGCCGGGGCTGTAACTCCCATTTGTGCACACAATTTGATTTAAGTTGAGCGGCAAACAATAATATTTACAGCGCCACAGTACGTGGAAATAGTGATGGGCACAATCGAGTAATTCTAAGAATCGAGTAATTACTCGAGTAATTTTTAGCAAATCATCTACTCGAATTGTCCCGTGGCAATCGGTTGGACAACATTACTCGGGAGTCTTGCAATGGAATTCGATACTAATAAAAAGTCCATAATCTCTTCCTGTAGTAGGCACTCGACAGTGACCTCCACCCCCTTATTTTCATGTTTCACTTTACATCTACAGTCAATATGAAAGTATGCGTTTTAAGAAATGTCTCACAAATAAAAATAGTTTTGTGCTCTTTTTAATAAAATAAACTTTTCTTTAAGCGTTCATTTTAAAGAAATTGATAATAATTGTACCTTTTTAAAAGTGAAAACAATTGTATTTTTTGTTTTGTATCTTACTCTAATTAGTTTCAATTTATAAATAATCATATTTTACTAAGGAGAAATTAAAATAATTTAGAAAGACTATCTAGTTTCATCAATGCGATTGTGAAAATAAGACTGCCGAGGTGCCGAGTAAAAAGAATCGAGTAACTTTCATAGAGTACTTTTGAAAAGAATCGGAAATGTGATACGCTTAGCTAGTAGCATGCTTTTCGATTGTGTACTTTACATCTGTGAGTAATTTGTATTGAGAATGCATGTGCAACGTTTAAACCATAAAGGGTCATTTTTGCGTGGCAGTGGAAACTGTTGATGAAAAATGAGCTCTAAGGGAATATACCTTTTAAATGGAAATAGCATGGTAAACAGTCCAGCCAATAAGGTCGATTCTTACTTATCTGGTAAGAAAAGAGAAAATAAAAGAATAACACGATCCAAGTAAAGTTACTCGAGTAATCCCGGAAGAATCGAGTACTCCCGATTACACAACACAATCGAGTTACTCGATTATTTTTACTCGATTGTGCCCATCACTACGTGGAAACGATGAGTCACTCCACTACTCATAAAAGACAGCCGAACCAGTTTAAAGCATATAATTTCCTAAACAATTCTCATGAAACTTAAATTATATTAATAGCACCCACCTGGGATAGAACGAACTTTAATGAAGCATTAAAAAAAATACATAAAGAAACAGAGAATTTCAAGGCGCATGAGGCCTATTCTTCGGTGCAGAAGAGCCACTGTTTAAATTTACTGTGTCGAAATATGTTATCGTAATGTGCCTCAAAAATAGATATTTTGGTCCTTATGGATTCACTGGTGGGTCTGCACATTTTCCAGTTGAATCTTCAATTCTTGTTTTATTTAAGTCTTTCATAGCTGGATCAAATACACTCTTCGTTTCAAATCCGAATCCTAGATGTTCATCTTTTTTCCTTGCTATTATATAATACACATTAGTTTCCCCTCAGTTTTGATCTGATTTAAATTTGAATCTAGTCTTTATTTAAGGGATACATTAATGGTCTAGGATTTGGCTGTTTGGTTTATCCTTATCACCATCATCATCATCATCATCACCTGTGGCCGGGTCAGTTTAGTAACATCCATCTTCCTCTTTCCTTCCGCCATTCTTTTTCCCTTATTTTCTCACTCGCACACTTGTTCTTAGCCTCTTTTATGGTCGTTTCCTTCGAAACTTCAACTCCCTCATCCTCCTTGGACTTATTTCCTTTTCCATCCTTGTTATGTGTCCATACCATTTCATAAGATTGCATTCTCATGTAACTTACTAGCACAATTCTTGCCCGAATGGGCTGATGTTGCAAAAAGGAGTTAATTCAAAATTTGAAGCGTTTTCCTTTCTTTTGACTCTGAAATTTTTTTTTAATGTTAAAAAGTACCTCTGTGATTTTCAATGAGGTTTAAGGATTCGCGGTTGGAAGGGGACGGACATGTGACCAGGAGCAAAGTACACTATTGGAAATGTTGACAACTAAAACTAAAGTTGGGTCGATTCCGAATCCTGAATCCGAATTTTGTAAAAAAATTATGAACATAGGAGTAAATATAAATAGTAAATAAATGATATAGTAATTAATGAATTATGAGAAAGAATATTATCACTAATACATTTAGCTAAGTGTTATTACTGGTATGGGGTCTTGTTGTTGGGTTCATCTTATAATTATAATTGGTTTTGAACCACCAATAAGTAGTATTATAGCTCAAAAACAAATTGCACTTGAAAAATTTAAAAAAAAACTCTTTTTTAAGATTTGTTTCTCGGATCCTTAAATTTCGACTATCCTTTAAGGATTTGAGGGTTTCATCCTTAGCTAAAACTCTATTATACAAGGAATGACTGTTGTTTGCAGGCTATGGGGACACCATTGTGGCCTCAAACCCATTCGACGACTCTCCCCCGCAAGTTTCTATGAGTCACAGTCATCATATGCACATGAACCACCACCACCATCATCACCACCATCACCACATGGGAGGCATGAGCCCCATGGGGGGCAACATGCCATCCGGGCCCCCGATGGGCAGTCCCATGAACAGCTGTCCTCCTATGGGCAGTCCGATGGGTGGGGGACCCATGGGAAGCCCAATGAACAACATGGGAGGACCCCAAATGATGAACAGTGGCCCACCAATGGGCAGTCCTATGGGAGGTGGCCCGATGGGGAGTCCCATTCACCAGATGGGGGGACCCCCTTCTATGAATGCCATGAACAATGGTCCGATGAATGCCATGGGTGGTGGCAGTCCAATGAACAATGGCCCGATGGGCAACATGTGCAGTGGTGGGGGCGGGCCCCCCATGGGCAGTCCGCACCTCAACATGGGACCTATGAACAACATGGGATCTATGAGCCCCATGAACCATCACTCGCCTCACTCTTCTCATCCTGGAATGGGGCCCATAGGGCCCCCCGGCCCACCTAACATGCATCATATGAGCATGCATGGGCCCCCGCATGGGTTTCCAGGGCCTGGCATGGGCCCCAAACCCATGCCGGTGTCGGCTGGCAAGGTGAGTCTTGTGCAGGCTACATTTGTTTGTAAGGACAAATTTGACCTAATTGTACAGTAAGCTTACGCTAATTGAAATTATTTTTTCGTGGTTAGCGTTAAAAATGTAACCTCTTCTTTTTACAAAATATAATTCTTGTCTGGTATAGGCAGCTATTTTAAGCTTAAACTTGAAACCATGAGTGTGTGAAGTCTACTTTTTCAATTCAAAGTGTGCTCTAATCGAATATAATAAATATTTTCAAAGCCCAATCAAAACTCAAATTATTTTTTTGTTAATTGTTTTACGCTCGAAAATATATGATACTGTGCTTATTTTTTATAAGTTTATGCACTGAAATCGCTAAGCAAATGTTTATGTGAGTATTAAGGTGTAATGTACACAACAATTCATAATTAAAATAATTTAAAGTTATATATATATATATATATATCTCTTGGTGGTCTTGGGGCAAAGGGTTTACCTCAAGACTCGATGTTCGGGAGTTTAAACCCAGCTGAAGTCGAAGGATTTTTCTTGAGCGATAAAAATTCATAGCACAACTTCCTTTGAAGGGGCAGTAAAGCTCTCAGTCCCATAACGCAGCCGTAACAATAAATATGCAATCCCTCACAATTATAATACTGTACAAGTGGTAGCAATAAGCCAACTACCGAGTTGAAGCTGGCTTCGTTATCTGATAGCTCGTGATATTAATAATGAAAAAATTACACATTTGTAGCCGACGATTTCTGCACGTCCATCATAGACTCTGCCTTAAAATATGAGTGAAGAATGACCCTGGGCAAGGGACAATTCCTGGATATTTCAATCGTCAGAGCATTGACGTACTAAGCTAAAGGTCCCAGGTTCGATTCCCATGTCCAGGTGTCATTTTTCAATTTTCAGAATATGATATCTAGATGGAGAATTCCTCACTAAAAAGCATAAATAATAGCTTCGACTATTTGATTCATAATTATGATTGTTAAAGTTGATTTAATTCTTGAAACAATGTGTATTAAGGCGACGCATGCTACAAAATGTTCCGATGTTGAGTTAAGTTTGTTTTGCCAGATCTATCCCCCGGATCAGCCCATGGTGTTCAACCCCCAGAACCCCAATGCGCCTCCTATCTACCCGTGTGGCACGTGCCACAAGGAAGTTCACGACAACGACCAGGCCATTCTCTGCGAGTCGGGCTGCAATTTCTGGTTCCATCGGTAAGTGATCTGGAAACATCTTCTGGTAGCTATTAATGTTTCAATACTGGCTTCGGTGGCCGCATGGTCTAAGACGTCACTCTCGCAATAGACTAGACTGCTTATGACAGGGAGATTAGCTTTGAATCCTGGTCGGGTGTACTAAGAGTGGGTTTTCTTAGTGTTTTTTTCCAATCTTCTTCCCTGTAATTGTGGATACATTTCCTATAAACTAAACCTTCCTCCTCCCAAATATATTAGTGAAATTTGGTCATATACGTTCAGCCCAAACTGGTAATAAGGCATGGTGAAAAAACAACAAAGCATTGGTTTAATATCAGTCTTTAAAAGTGCATCTTTAAACTTAAAGTAATATCAATATTATATTAATAGACCTTTCTGTAAGCAGCCATTTTTAGTCCAAACAAGATAACTGGGACATGGGTTACCAAAATTTCTAGACCCAATGAGCCCTAGCACCAGAAAAAATATGTACTGGAGTATTTGCAGACCTCCGAGCAGAATCCTTACTTGATGATAAATTTAGAGTACAAGTAATTATCAATTATTTCCTGCATGTGACCAGATCAGTTTAGTAAAACGCCTCCACCTTCATTTATCTTCATTCTTCTCCTTTCAATTGCTGTTATATGCACCTCTTGTCTGTTTCTTAGTCTCCTTTGTGGTCATTTTCCTACATACTTCATCTTCACCATTATCCTTGGGATGCTTTCCTTTTCCATCCTTAAAACATAACACCATCTCAGCCTTGCTTTCTCTAATACATCATGTACTCCCTGTAAGCCCTACTTTTGCCCAGATAACATAATTCTTGGTCCTGTTCCTCCTGGTGACAGCATTCTCTCCTGGTCTCCTGTTCCTCCTGGTGACAGCTAGTATTCTCTTCATATTTCTCATGGTGACAGCTAGTATTCTCTTCATATTTCTCATGGTGACAGCTAGTATGCTCTTCATATTTCTCATGGTGACAGCTAGTATTCTCTCCTGTTTCTCCTGGTGACAGCTAGTATTCTCTCCTGGTCTCCTGTTCCTCCTGGTGACAGCTAGTATTCTCTCCTGGTCTCCTGTTTCTCCTGTTGACAGCTAGTATTCTCTCCTGGTCTCCTGTTCCTCCTGGTGACAGCTCTCTCCTGGTCTCCTGTTCCTCCTGGTGACAGTTAGTATTCTCTCCTGGTTTCCTGTTTCTCATGGTGACAGCTAGTATTCTCTCCTGGTCTCCTGTTTCTCCTGGTGACAGCTAGTATTCTCTCCTGGTCTCCTGTTTCTCCTGGTGACAGCTAGTATTGTCTCCTGTTTCTCATGATGACAGCTAGTATTCTCTCCTGGTCTCCTGGTGACAGTTTGCATCCTCTCCTGCTCTCACTTACGTCCAATGTCCATGTTTCAGTTGAGGAATTGAGACTCTTAAGATCAAGGTTAGAATTTAAGACTAAAAGAATCAGGGATTGACATGTTTAATTGTTTTTGTTGTTTGCTCTTGACAGGGTGTGCACGGGACTAACAGAGGCAGCTTACCAACTGCTTACAGCAGAAGTTTACGCGGAGTGGGTTTGCGACAAGTGTCTTTCTTCCAAAAACATCCCTCTTGTCAAGTTCAAGCCATAATAAACGTTCGAACACGTGTGGATTTGTGAATTACTATTATATATGTGTGTGTTAGTGTGCGTGTGGATCGTCCGCGAAACTAAACACATGTACTACGTATGTAAAAAAAAAGACCTCTCGGTCCGCTGCGCCACTATAAAAGTCAATCTACAGCCTGCCTCTTTTTTGTTTTGTTTTTGTCAGGAATGATTTTTCTTTTTAAAAAAAAGCAGTCAAAAGTGTGTTTGCATGTTGCAGCTGGGTGATGTGTGAATGGATATTTTTTTTCCGTGCAGTTGTGTGAGTTTGCCTGATGCATTAATAGAGTGGAATAATTTACAAATATATGGTAAATAAGCGATTAAAAAAATGTTTAACCAAACATGTTTGTAAATCTATGCATACTTGATTCTTGGAATTCTGATTTTTATATATAATATATATATATGTAAATGCATATACATTTAGGAACATATTTTTTTCTTTTAATACCTTTAACATTTTGTGTAAATTATTTTTCCTGTCAGAATAATCAACTGAATATATTCTTAAAATATTCCTGCAACTTTGAGATGAAAAGTGGTTTAGAAAAAAAATTGTTGTAAACGTAGATATAGCTAACACCAAGATAGCATATTTTTTTTTGGTGGTACATCTACAAATTATTATTACTATCATCATCACAAAGGGAGGAACTTGGGAATACAATTTTTATTTTAAAACAATTTAAAAGTATTAGACCTATCTGTGTGGAGGGGAAAAGTAGTTCTAGTAAACAAA
Organism: Timema bartmani; assembly: GCA_902151455.1. NCBI lineage: Eukaryota > Metazoa > Arthropoda > Insecta > Phasmatodea > Timematidae > Timema > Timema bartmani. The sequence continues at coordinate 67,991 of CABFWB010001108.1, read as the reverse complement.
CCATTGACATCACCTTCCATTTCTATATTTTAAATCTAATATATATATATGTATACATCTTTAGGTGAGTTTTCGCGATTTTCTTGGTTACATCTTGGTTTCAAGTGGTTCTGACCAAGGTAGAGCAAAAAAACGATTTTGAGATGTTTTTCTTAAACAAAAATATCATTTGGGGTAGAATAGATCTAACGGCTGGTACAGGTAATTTAAGAGGTTCAAAAAAAAATTTAAAATATCCTTTCAACATTTCCTAAAAAAAAATTGTGTGTGTGTGTGTGTGTGTGTGTATATATATATATATATATATATACACACCTCTGATAAACGTGTATGTGTAAATATATATGTACACACACATACATACACATTTATCAGAGGTATTTAACCTGCATCGTGCACTTTCTGAACCAACAGATTAAATCAGCACACAACTTAAAAGATAACTTAAATCTAGAACTGACAAACACTCAGCAATCAATTCATCACTGTGAAGCACTAAAGATAAATTTTTTGGTCATGCCAGGAATCGAACCTGGGACTATTAGCTTAGTAGATAAACACGCTACCGACCGAGATAAAGGGTCAGACTAGATGTATATTAAATATACATACATTTGGTGCTATTTTTATTCCTTCATTTCACCATTATGTAACCAACTACACTTGACACTAGCACACGACAAACCAAATTTCTATATTTCAAGTTGCATTTGCGCTTGACTGGGACGGTGACAATACATTTTCTTCAAAAGGTTGGACATTAAATCTCGGTCCAGCGGCAGCAATGAAGAGTGGGAACTGTGTTTCTCCTCGTAAAAAACATATTTTGTTCATTCCCTTTTATGTATTTCTTTACTTAATCTTCTTTTCCTTTTTTGATATAAAACATGCTTAGCTACTACCATAAAAAAAACATATTTATTACGAGACCTACACCTCTTGCAAACTTTCACACTGCAAAACAAACTTTACTGTAAGAAAATGTTTTTTGAACAGACAATAGAGGACACTAGCCTCAGTCATGACTCCCTGATGACAACTTGTCGGCACATGTGCAACTATTTTGTCATTTCAATACTTGGATTAAAATTCCTTGATGTGTATTATTTTTTAGTAACGCTCGCGGATATGAAATAGATTAGTGAATATATATTTTATACATATTTGCCATTCAGAGAAATATTATTTGAAAACAGTTTGTTGGTGTTTATGGTCAAGTGCGATTAGTTTTAACAGATGGCCTACGCCTTCGGTTCGTTATTTCGAGTAATTTTCAGTTTATATTAAAAATAGAGATGATTCGAATCCTCTATTTCTCAGTTACTAATTTCTCAAATCTGAATCTTAACATATCTTTCGAGTCTCAAATCTTAAAAAAATGTACAGTTTTGGTTAAAGTGAAAATATTTAAGATATAATCTTAATTAATGTTGTTTGAGGCCTGGTGTCACCAACAAATGGTATTATGTTTATCATTCCTATTATCATCGTCAACTGTTTCCAGCCTGTGGCCGGGTCACTTTAGTAAAGTGCCACTCTTCCTCCTTTAATTTCTTCCATTCTTCTCCTCTCACTCGCACACTTTCTGTTGTCTGCTCTTCCCATCTCATTTTTTTGTCTCCCTTGTGGTCTTTTTTCTACATACTCAATCTCCATCATTTTCTTTGGTATTTCCTTTTCCATCCTCATTACATGCCCATACCATCTCATCCTTGCTTCCTCTACTATCTCATATACTCCCTATATCCCCACTCTTTCCTGGATAACTTAATTCCTAATCTTGTTTCTCCTCGTGTCACCTAACATGTGCCTCACAATCTTCATTCCCATGGCCTCCATTTTGTTACTCCCCCCCATCTACACAACTCTATCTAATTCCTTTTATATCAAATGCTTAAAATAATTATATTTGGAGTCAAGATCTTCATAATGGTAATTGAAATACATTTTTGAAATTTTTACGAATCTCTCTAATACCATAGGAATCGAGAGTCATGTATAATTAATAACCACTCACACACACACACATTCACAATTAATTATGGTACATTTTCCAAGGTCTAAAGATTCACTGGCATCCCTTATTTACAGCAAAGCATCTTGGGTGGTGCATATATTTGAAAAACTTTTTTTTTAGGATTTTATGGCTCCCTTTCTCCTTAACCTAGCTATTTCTAGTTTTGCGCAAATTTAAATATCGATGTTTCTTCTGGTATCCCTGAAATGGATGCAAACACTCTTTTATTAATGAAAATGTCAGGAGTGTGAATATAAGTTTAGAGCTGGTTATTTTTAATAATAAAGGGTGTTTGCTATTCACTGTAAACAGGTGTGACTAATGATGTTTTATGGTTCAAATATCACAAAGAATATGCAACATTTGGATCTATTTTTAACACAAGTCAATTTGTTTGATACTGGTTTTTTTTTAAATTATACTATTGACTTGCCTATAAAAAAACAAAAGAATTTACAAATCTACTTATTTTGTTTTTCAGATGTTTAACAACCACAATGAATTAATCTATCATTTGCTTTACCTCTACACATAGCTCCAAGTGGCCCGAGACTTTGACCACTTACCAAAATTATACTCGATAAAACGGCTAGCTAAAGATATCCCTGGATACAAGACAACCCAGTATGGTTCAGTGGTAGAGCACTGCTGCACAAAGCAAAAAGTTCCGGATTTGATTATCTTATCCAGGCCATCATTTTTCACTTAATTTAATTTTCTAAATATGATTCATCTTATATATCTCTAATAAGTTTTCCCGTTTATAAAAGTTAAAATAATTAGTTTTATACTATGTTCCACTTATATAAATGCATGGATATTAATTCATAAAATAAACTACCATAACCATATAATTAAAAATCAAATTAATAACTTATTTTATCAGTTAATAATAAGAATAGCGATGGAATGTATTGAAACATCCAAAACTCTTTTTTGTTCATCTTCTGTCGTCTTGTGACTATTTCTTTTTTCTCCCTTTTGTGTTTTATGGTTTCCTCTTTTAGAAAGTTGTTTTTCTTGTCTCACACTCCCCCCGAGTTCCTATAGAATGAAACCTAGGTCGGGGGATTGGGCGATAACGATCGATTTTCTTCAAGAGGCAGCCATTACCTCTTTGTCCAATGGCAGGGATGAAAAGTGTGAACTGTGTTCTTCTTTTCATTGTAAAACTCATATTTTGTTTGTTCCTTTTTTATGTTTCCTTTACCTTCTTCCAAATGTAAATTAAATTGTTTGTAAAATATTGTGCTGTATGATAGAACTTTCTTTTGAGCTTAGTAATACCCATTCACTTTTGTTTGAAGAGATTCCTACTTTTATTTTGAAACCATTTGAAATTTAATGCTATTGATTTTTTTTTAATACATTTTCTGTCTAAATAATTTAAAAACACCGTAAAACATTTGAAAAATTGTTTGTTAATAATAGCTTGAAATCAAGTTGTGTGGATTTAATCAACATCTAATCATGCTATTGAGATCCTTTTTTTATCGCAAAATTCCCATGCTTCCTCTACTATTTCATATACTCCAACATCCTCATTACACGACTATACCATCTCACCCATGCTTCCTCTACTATTTCATATACTCCAACATCCTCATTACACGACTATACCATCTCACCCATGCTTCCTCTACTATTTCATATACTCCAACATCCTCATTACACGACTATACCATCTCACCCATGCTTCCTCTACTATTTCATATACTCCAACATCCTCATTACACGACTATACCATCTCACCCATGCTTCCTCTACTATTTCATATACTCCAACATCCTCATTACACGACTATACCATCTCACCCATGCTTCCTCTACTATTTCATATACTCCAACATCCTCATTACACGACTATACCATCTCACCCATGCTTCCTCTACTATTTCATATACTCCAACATCCTCATTACACGACTATACCATCTCACCCATGCTTCCTCTACTATTTCATATACTCCAACATCCTCATTACACGACTATACCATCTCACCCATGCTTCCTCTACTATTTCATATACTCCAACATCCTCATTACATGACTATACCAACTCACCCATGCTTCCTCTACTATTTCATATACTCCAACATCCTCATTACACGACTATACCATCTCACCCATGCTTCCTCTACTATTTCATATGCTCCAACATCATCATTACACGACCACACCATCTCACCCATGCTTCCTCTACTATTTCATATACGCCAACATCCTCATTACATAACTGTACCATTTCATGTTCTACCTGTCCCCCAACTCTTGCCTGAACAATTTTATTCCTAATCCTGTTCCTCCTTGTAACAATATCCCCACACACTTTGTTTAAATATGTTTTATGGTAAGTGAAACCATATTAAATGGCCATTGTTATTACATAAAATGTTCACCATAAAGTTATTATTTTTGTTGATTCTTCCTAAAAAAAATACATTAACCTTGAAAGTAATTGAAGTCTCCGTGCTATGACTGATTTTGAATAACATGCTTCATACTATAATTTTACTTCTGAATAAAAATGTTAGAATTATGTTTTTTATCAAGTATTTTGTCAGATCATTGTGGTTGTATAAAAATCAACATGAATGTACCTTACACATATCAATGATTTTTTTTAGGAAAGGGACAATTTTTTTTTCGTTTCCATGACTGTTCTATCAGAAATATTTCAAGGAGGATTTTAAAACAGAGAAGAGGAAATCAAAACATAAAAGTAGATACATATAAGTTGTTTTTGTTTCTTGTTTCAATTGGTTTTGTTGCAAATTTCACACTCTTCTCTTCCTAAAGAATTTCACTATAGAAAAACTTGAGCTGTGAGATTTGACACACACAGCAGATTGTTTGTCCATTGGTAGCACAGTAAAGTAAGTGTGAGCCATGTTCCTCTTTTCGTTGGAAAAGCTTTGTTGCCTTTTTTTACTCTTATTTCCTTTCTTCTTTGTTTAATACTAATAATAGTACATTTTTAACATAAAAAAAAGTTGTTTTTTTCAAAAGTGTTTATTATTTTTTAAATCTGTCATCACCCTGAGTTCTGTAGATTTTTTTTTATCACCTTATCTTACTACATTATCAGGTTATACACACACACATATATGTCACTCACTAAAATGGGGTAGGTATGAGGAAGGAAGCATTTTTTTTAGAGGTAATCTACCCTCGTTTGCGCGGAAGGAGAGTGCGAAATTGTTTAGAAAAAAAAACTGCCCTCGGTAGACCCGACTGGAATTCAAACCCCAATCAAACATGAATGTTTCAGTCATAAGCGAGTTCTTGTAGATCTTATTTTAAAAAGTGACTTTCCCTTTTTCTGTGAAATTATATATTACTTATTTCATGTTTTCTTTATTTTTATTTTTATTATTATTAACATCGCCTTTTAATACCTATCCAGTCTAGTCTAACCATTTTTATTTTATAGGGGGAAAATAAGAGGCTGGTAGAATGTATAGGAATTGTATCCACATTTGGAACTTGGTACACCTACCCTGGATCCAAACTGAGACATTTGTAAACTAAATTATACTAAGAGCCATAACAATAAACCACACAGACTTCTGTGCTGAGATTCCGGGGTTCAATCCTCGGTCCCGGCACAGATTTATCTGATTGCCAAACCCTTCCTTCACCTCTGACAAGACGTGTATTAATCACAACTTGTGAATGTGAGGAATGCCAGGCCTCCACCGTGGTTCGGATTAAACTGTAGGTCCTCCATTTCGTCTCACAATCACCCTACCATTACACATTAGCGTAAGTGCGTATAACCCGAACGGGTAGTAAGACGCGGTGCTAATAATAATAATAATAAACCACACCTAACGCTTACCTACCCCATTGATTGTTTGCGACATAGTGTGTCATTATTTGTCGTTTTCCCTGAAAACCATTGATATGTTTTTTAGCTGTGTCCCTTTTGGAAGCTATTTATTCTTGCCTGCAGTAGAAACCATTAATGAATCTATGCTTTAGGTTTTGAGTGGAACGATGACAATTGGAACGCTCCAAATATATCCTTGTACAAAGCAATTTTGATCGTGTTACTTTTTGATGTAACCCGACCAAATAAAAAAATGCTTAGTACTCTAAGCTTTAAAATATGCTCTCTTTATATTTACAAAGGCTTTTTGCACCGGTTAAATTAATAGAAACCTCAAAAGGATGCACACTTAGGAGTTTTTGGTATTGATAAGGAAAAAATATTGTTTATGAGCGATGTTTGCTACTATACCCTTTTTTGATTCAAGACGAATACATGAAATTCAAATAATGTATATACTTATCCAACTTAAACACCAAATATAATTTACAAAATGCTAATAAATCAACCCAGTTCTACAGAATATAATTTGACATCTGAATAATAACTGCACTATACATAAAAGCACAAAATAATCAAATAAATTGATACTTTGTTATTTCTCCAAACAGTCATTATTTGAATCGAAGTCGAGGTTTTCAAAGCTTTCTTACATCCTCGTAATTTATATAATTACTTTGTGAGTACTAGTCATACAAATATTCACTTTCCCTCGACTAAATGCTCAAAACACACGGAAGTGTGGAATGAGGATTTCTGGATCTCTGCCATTATTGAGAATCAGTTAATCTTTATTTTTGCATTGGCTACATTTCTTGTTTTCGGTTTATTTGTCAACCAACCGCCCAAGCTTGGTGTGTGCTAGACTCTTTACTAGAGAGTATTTAATGAATTCTAGACTAGATCCATTTAGGCTAAACTTTTCTATCACAACTGATAACGCGATTAATTTCCACAGAATCAGTCTTGAAAACTGAAAGTTAAAAAATGATGACCTGGACACGAGAATTGAACCCAGGACCCATGGCTGATACTTTCACCACTTACCAAAATTAGACTCAATAAAACGATACGAACCGAACCGGGATGATTCAGTGGTAGAGCATTGCTGCACAAAGCCAAAGGTTCAAGGCTCTATTCTCTTATCCAGATTGTCATTTTTCACTTAATTTAATTTTCTAAATATGATTCATCCTATACATTTTTAATAAGTTTTGCAGTTTATAGAAGTTAAAATAATTAGTTTTATGTTATGTAACACTTATATAAATGCATGAATATTAATGCAAAAAATAAATAATTATAGCTGTATAATTAAAAAACAGATTAACAACTTAATTTTATCAGTTAATAATAAGTATAGCGATATAATGTATTGAAACACCCAAAACTCCTTTTTGTTCATCTCTTTTGTCGTCTTGTGACTATATCACGATTGGTTTGACATTGAACTTGCGTTTTGAATGTTGTGAAAGTTATCATTAATTTTTATGTCTTGACGCAATTTATAGGTTTGTTATTAAATACTTTTTTTTCTTAAGCTTTCATCGGATCTGCAACCCTTGCTTGCTGGTAAAATGTGTTGTATGATGTAATTATTCATGGGACTTTTATTTTTTACACTTTTTAACACCACTGAGAAATATATTATTTAGACACTTTGGACCCCTTATTCAACACATGATAGCTGAGCACTTGACTAAACTATGGGGTTAGGTTGATAACTCCCAACAATTTACAGTGATCAACCTCACACCTTAAGACCTTAGTAGTCTGTTTTGCTTCACCGTTGACATGTAGATTAAACAGCCTGAACCAGATGGGTCATTTTGCATTTTTCTAGTGTGTTCATTAGAAAAAGGTGGAAATTATACCATATTTAAAATATATATATAACAATATTAAAAAGCTCATTAGAATGGCCTGCTTTGGTGGCATTATGGTCTAAGGCAGGTAGGGGTCTTCAACCTTTTTATGTCCAGTTTCAAAAGTTTCTGTCTCTTGTTGGCCCGTGGGCAACAATACTGTACCAACAGTATTCAAATTGAATACATTAAGTTATTCTATTTGTATTAGCTCTTTCTTATAGGCCTCTACTCATACTAGGGATTAGGATTTCTCGTGGAGTATGTTCTCTGTTTCACAGCTGGAAATAGCTCGATTTGACTTGTCTACCAAAGTGTAATAAGCCGATTCATAGTACATTTGTATCAAAACACAATGTTCTTTGCGCAAACAGCAAAAATCGTTTATAAAATAACAAAATATGTATAAAAATGAGGTGGCCCAATGACTAAATAATTTTATAGTAAAGTAAATTGATAGAACTAAAGAAAAAGGAAAAATAAACTACTAAGAGTAAATTTGATGAAGAAAGCCCACCT
>CABFWB010001108.1:34811-59702 GCA_902151455.1 Timema bartmani | reverse complement strand
TGGGAAGGATCCAATGCACAAAGGTGACATCTTCTTCCTTTCTTCTGTCTTCTATAGTAGAAGTAGTCACACACACATTTTAACACACACAGAATAATATTTCGGCACTGTTGCCTTTATCAAACACAAACAATGGATTACTCCATTTTGAATTTAAAGAAGAACTGTTAGAAATGTGTGCACAATCTTTATCAGACAAAGTGTAATATCGAAGGACTCTGTTTGCTATTAAATAATACCTTAAAAAAGTTGGAAAATCTATAATTTCAATCGCTCAAAATTTTGGGCAATTTTTTGGGGGGAAATTTTCAAATTAAGTTTGAACAACTGCTATATCTCAACTAGAATTTTTGACTATTAGCATACCCCTAATTCGATTTGTTAAGTTTGCAAGCAAGGGTTTCACTATCGAAAAGTTACAGGAAATAAAATTTGAGAATTTGCGATCTTGTATGTTTCTCATGAGGGTGTTTTGTCTGTAGAGTCTAGACAGCTAACCAACATTTAATAAGTGAAAACACAATCATTGTAGATTTATCGTGTTCTTATTTTACTTATAAATTTATGCAAATTGAAATTTTAGAATTTTGTGACTTTAGCCTTTGAGATATTATTATTGGATTTTAGAATGATGTACATAGGTTTTTTTTTTTGTAAATACAATGAAAAAGATAAAATTGTGTGGCTGGGTTAATATGTTTTTGGATTATTGTTTTGCTTTTTTTTTCGCAAAGTAATTAAATAAACTAAGAGATTCTCATTGAGAAACATCACGAAAATGGTCACAATTATTTTGGATAGTGTTTTTTAATCATATTTTATATATTAAAAATTATAATTTATGAAAAAAAAATTAACATTAAGTCTGCAAATCTCATAAAAATTAAAATCCTTGATACTTAAAGAAAAATCTTTTATCAGAGTACGTATGCTAACTGCAAAAAAAAATGTGCATAGTTTATTTTTTATCATGTGAATAAATATATTAGCAATAAAATTTGTTATACATTATACTATTTGTTTATTTTATTTGTTAATCTGTATTCATGAATTTTTGATGAAAATGTTCATGAATGTGAATTTTTATTATTATTATTATTCTTGTGCATTTTCATCAAAATTTTTGTTAGAGTAAGTTGCTCAAATGAGAAAAAAATAAACCAGTAATTTGTATTACAATACAAAATTATTTTTTTACCGTCAAAGTATATTTAAGTGCATGCAAAAATAACACTACCATTAATTTAAAAAAATGTTTGTTTACATTTTGAATCAATTCTATAAACGCCATTGAACTTTAACTACTAAATTGTCTTAAAATCAAGTTTCACAAATTTACAAAAATATCAGATGTTGGGTCTAATCTGTTGTTCTCTAATTGAAATCATTTTATCTATTAATTATACGAATTTTAATCAACATTTTTGAGGGAAAAAAACCCAACACGACAAGCGTAAGCAGGTTAACTTTCTCGTGTTGGTAGTTTTTTTTTTCTTTGATTATGGCTCAAATAAAACTTAACAGTTTTATTCATAGACTGACTAGAAGATGATTGGGGAGTGTTTTAAACACCTGTCCGGTTTTGAAATAAGTACCCACACTGGTGACTGGGCAGTCTAAGGTGCTTTATTGTTGACAGAGAGGTTAAGGTATAAATTCTGGCCTGGTCCACTTTGGGATATATCTTTCACACTTATACCACTTACTTATATTGTGGTGTTTTTTTTTGCTGGCATCGCATCTTACTAACCGTTTGGAGTAATTGGTAGATAGGCGGACAACCTAATGTGTTAGGTATTAGAAAGGTGCAATTTAGAGAAAGTGTACCCGCATTTTTGTGGCAGGAGAGAGAAACCATTTAGGAAATATCACCCTTTGTACACCTGACCGGGATTGAACCACAGACTCCCAGTCGTCAGCTATCTAGTCTATTGCGAGAGCTACACCTTAAATCATACAGCCACCAAAGTAGTTCATTTATATCAAATGATTAACAACTCTTGTATTGAATATACTCCTAAAAATGTTTGGTACACGAGTATGGTCCAATTTTCATAAGAAGGACCTAAAGAAAATACCAATATATTTTATTTTGTGGCAGACAATGATAACAAAAGTATCAGATAAGAACCTTCCAATGGAAACTGGAATGTGTCTATATAAGACTGAATTTTCTAAATGCGCCAAATGGGCCAAAGAAAAAACAAAAATAAACCATTTACTGAGTTGTATAGTTAAATTTGGTTCTTAAGTTCACTTATTACTTTTAGTGAAATGCAAGTTTTCTCAAAATACCCTATTCTTGTTCTATGGCTAGCATTTTTATACAATTTCGCTAAGCTAACACATAACTTAATGATTTGGTTTGAAAAAAATGTCCTTATAGATTTTTAAAATGCATCAAGTACAGTAAAAATCTTATACTATTATAAGAATAAATTACAAAGTTGAATTCCAAAAGTAGGTTATATATATATAGCTATTTTTTTTACAAATGGACATGATACCTAGAAAAACTACTAGATCTACTTTCATGTATTTATACCCCAGGTCATGTGATCTGCAGCTGCCACTTTTAATATCAATTGTTAAGTTCAAACTTTTCCCTGTCAAACCGTAACTGTCGTAGATTTTTATTAATAAATTAGCATATTAACTTGCGATGCTACTTAGGGCTAATTATTTAAACTGGAGTAGTATATCAATATCTCAATTTATTAAGAGTATTAATTACAAGTTGCGCTGATTACATTTATCATGAACTGGGTCACTTATTTCCCAAGACAAATGCGTCCCTCGACCAACACTCAAGAACTGAGGAAAGCTTTCTTGCTCCAAAATATGATAAATTTATTCCAAAGGAACATTCTAGAAGCTTGCTACCCCCACCTACCAATTCTATACCAATCAAAGACCCGCCTCTGTGGCGTAGTTAGCTAACGCGCTCGTGTTGAGCTAGACTGACGAGGACGAGAAGATAAAGGTTTGAATCTCGCTCGGGTGAACTGGGGTGGTTTTCCTTAAATGGTTTTCCACTCTCCTTCTACACAAATGTGGGTTCACTTTCTCTATATGCAACCATCCCAATTCCTGACTCATTAACATACAACCTGAAATTTACCAATAAAAGCCTTTCCTTGGACCCTGCTTGAAAGACCTGGCCACTTGGGGCGACTATCCCTTTTTGGGTTGGTAGCTGGGTCTTCACCACCAATATAGAGTGAAATATTTCCTATTTTAACTAAACCATCAACAAAGCTGTGTCGCTAACGGGCCTCTCTTAGTGGATGTATATAAGGAGATGGAGGCATTTTACTAAACTGACCCAGCCACGTCTTGATTCAAAAGAGTTTTTTTTTTAATATTCTAATTTTATTAATGCCTGTATATTGATATTAAATTTTATCATTTTACAATTTAATAACTCAAGTGATTTTATAAAACAAAATAAAGTAATAAAAACAAGCACTGGACAAAAAAACATTTAAACTTAATAATCTCAACTATATTTTTATAACATCCATATTTAAAATATAAAAATCACACTTTTTAAAGATTTGTGCGCTGTAAATTGATAAATCTTTATTTATCTGTCATAGTGCATTTGCCGTTGCTCTCGTTTTTCGAGCTCTTGAAGTTTGACGTTGTTAGTATATGCGCGAGCAACATGAGCTTTGGTAGACCTGAACTCACGATCTTTGTAGTCAACTGCCGCTGATATTAACGCTGGCATGACCGGGCGTGATGTGATTGTAACATTGTTGCATTGAATAGTTAGACCTGAACAAATTAGCACAAATATTAGACATACCTTTGAATACCTCAATTCTGTAAAGATTTTCAAGATTTTTTTTTTTTTAATTTTTTTAATATGTAGTTATAATTTGTTTTGGAGTTCTAATATTGCTTAGGGGCTGTCCATAAAAACTACTCTGTGTTATCAGTAGCGACTAGAGACTTGCCTGGGTTTGACTGGTGAAACGGTATGGTGTTCTCTGTTAACATGTGTCTACTCGACATACTGCTGTCGCCCACTGCAACATGACGCCGTGCAGGTATGGCAGGGTACACTATGTTTCAATTAAAACGTGTTCATACTTTATAGAACTAAGGGTGTGAAAAGCTACTCCTGTTTCAATTCCAAGCCGAATCGAACTATACGAAATATTTCCAAGGCTAAATCAAAGTTTGAATATTTAATATCATATTTCATGTGTTGGGGAAAAAAATAAATTATTTTTTATGGTTATATATTAACAAAATGTTGTTTTTCAAACAGGATAGACGTAAATAACTAATATATTCCTTCTCTAACTGATAAATAAAACTTCTATCACAACATGTAATTTAATTATCTTAAAATTATGTCATGGGATCATTAATTTGTAATGTACACGAGCACAAAATGAAGTGAAGTTGGACATTTTCAAAGCTATGAACACCCCTAATACATGCTATAAAAATATACTCTTAGCAAATATCTCAGATCTTTCTAGTAATTTTGCAACAAGGTGCCTACGTATTCACCACAGGCTGGAAACGGTTTAGGATTATGAGTTTCAAGAAATTCTATTAACTTTTTACCCCTGATTTTTTTTTATATAGAAAGCCCCACTTTCCACCAGCAACATTGATTGAAAGTCATTAAAATTTGGCATTCTATAAACGTCCTTAATTGATTTATTGATTAAAAATGTATAGAAATATCTTCATAATATTTCCTTATTGATTACTGTAAACAAAGAAAAAATAGCGCCAGATGGCTAATTTAAATTAAACATTGAAAAGAGGATGTAAAGGCAAGGCCTACACACTTACCAGAAAACTGTAGGCCTTGCCTTCCTATCCCTTTTTCAATGTTTAGTTTATTGATTACTGTATGATTTATCTTCAAATCATTAGTTAAACAGGCTAAATACAATTTACTTTACATCCATTACTGTTTCCAGCCTGTGGTCAGTTTTTTCTCCAAGCCTTATATTTTCCACTACCGGCTTGCTAGGCCTGTAGTAGCTTCATATTATGCCCTATAATATATCTTAAAACTAGGACAGGCACAACATTCTGTCCCCGGCCGTTAATTCATCACTGTGAAAGGGTAAACCCACATTTCACAAATGAATGCCGGGAACCGAACCCGGGGCACTTAGCTCAGTAGACAGAGGCAGACACACTACCGATTGAACTAAGGTGTCGAATATCTAAATACAAATGTAATATTTTCATTTCTGCCATTGTGGCAACATGAGTTGGCAGTTTTAAAACAACGGGCTTCCTATGGATATCAACTGTATTTATGATTCCCTGTATTTTAATAGTAAATAATTGTTCACAGTTTATCTTACATTGAATATCAGGATAGCTCGATCTGTTGTTGCATCGGTCAGAAGGCGGGATATGGTGAGTCTGTATAGAAAGAAAAACCACCAATATTAATTGTGATTTTTTTAAAATAAAATGTGTATACATAACATTTTAGTTGGGGAAAACTTAAGATTCAAGACCCCTTGGTAGGTCAAGGTGGTCGATGGGAGATTGATGTGAAAATGTATTTGAAGCCGGCTGGGTTTCAAGTTAGGGATTGAATGGGTAACTCAGGACCTAGGTTCTGGCGGCCATGCACTTTCTCATTCCTTGAGGCCAAAGAGTAGGTTAGTTTTTAAATAAAAGGCATTTATATAATTCTTTAACCAAGTGAAGAAACTAGTGTGGGATATTAAAGTACCCCATAGGACATATTACATTCCTATCTTGACGTACGCCCTCGAGACTTGTACCATCACCAACAGAGACAACAATCGAACTAAAGGCCTCCGAAATGAAGTTCATAAGATCAATGTTAAGAAGAACTGAGGAAAAATTGTTGTATTAAATTAAATATTGAAAGGAGGGTAAAAGGGGTAAGGTCTACACACAATTTAATATAAATACAACATTCTATCCATCTATCAAGAGTAAACCCACAAGTTTTAACAGGCAATTGTAGAATCAAAGCCTAAACTTTTTTTTAATCAAGAAACAGGCAACAACAGAATCTAAATGACCATGATCTACCTCTAGACATGCTGCCATAGTCACTCCAGTTTGTGTTTTACTCTCTTCTTCTGAAGAAGGGGACTGATGTAACCCAAAAATAACATAATTATGTGTTTTAGTTGTGAACTTTTAGGCCCACACTTTTTTGGTAAGGGCGTAGGCCTTGACCTTCTATCCTCCTTTCAATGTTAAGAACTAAAAAAACCCGCCTCGTTGGCGTAGTTGGCTAACGCGCTAGTCGTGTTCAGCTCGACCGCCGAGGACGGGGAGATCGAGGTTCGAATCTCGGTCAGGTGAACTGGGGGTGGTTTTTGCTAAATGGTTTTCCACTCTCCCTCCAAGCAAATGCGGGTTCACTTCCTCTGAATTCAACCTTCTTAATCCATTAGCATAATTAGCACTTGAGCGTATAACCCGAACGGGTAGTAAGACGCGGTGCTAAATAATAATAAGAACTAAAAGGGACAGGATAAGGAGTTCTGACCAATAGGAAGGATGCCGGAGCGAATAAGTGTGGGCTAGAAACAATAAGTAGCGCTCGACTGGAGTTGTATGGACATCTACAACGAATAAACAACAGAATAAAGGCAAGACAATACTCTGAAATGGAAGTAAATGGGACGAGACCATTTGGAAGCCCAAAGATGGGATAAGTAGAGCAAGTGAAGAAATGTGTAAAAGAACAAGGACAAGCTTGGATACTCTCCATGAGAGCGAAACGTACAAAGACAGGATTAGATGGACAGCAACGATGACAATAGAGTTTGGTGATTTAGATAATGATGTTGCTTTTATAACTAAATTATCTAAGAGTTGTATGTATGAAATAAAGTCCTTTGATCATTTTACAATCTATAATTAAATATATTTAGAAACACTTCAATATTTCGATACCACAAGGCATCTTCCCCAGGAAGCGGAATATCTAGCGTTTACTATTTCCTGAGGAAGGTTCCGTGTGAAATCAAAATATCGAAGTTCTTTTATTAGATGATTTGTTTTATTTGGAAGAAGCTATAAGAAAGATGGGAACACAATATTGCTTTTACAATAATAAAAAAAAAGAATAAGGTTTACAGTTTTCCGCCCAATCCCCCGACCTATCCCCTTTATGTTTTCCTTTTACATGTTCTTATCTAAGTATCCTATCATTCTTTACAAATTTCCTTTTTCTCCCTTTTGTGTTGTTTTTTTCCCCCCTCTTTGAGGAAGTTGCATCACATATTTCACACTCCCTCCTGATGAGTTTCAATAGAATGAAACTTGGGTCGAAGAATTTGCCAATAATGATCGGTTATCTTCAAAAGGTAGCCATTAATTTCTTGGTCCAGTGGCAGCAATGTAAAGTGTGAACCATTGTAAAAGCCATATCATGTTTTTTTTCCCTTTTTATAAGTTTTATCTATCTGTCCTCTACCTTTTTCCAAATATAATAAAATGTAACTCAAAAAGGGAAAAGAGTTTTTCCCTAAAGATATATTTATTATATGTCCATGTTGTTTTACTTCTATACATTGTGAAAACCATATTATTGTCTGTGTGCTATTTGTTTTTTTCACACTTTCCTGTTCTATCTTGCATACATAGAAAATTAGATTATTTTTTAGAGCACAGTATATTCTCTAACCTTGGCGGCCACAAGCATGCCTTGCACCTTGCTTGATGGTGTCGGTAGCGTGGGGGGGTTCATATTATTCAGACTTGTTGTCATCAAGTGTGTGATGAAGCTTGGTTGTCTGTTCTTGTTGGGCGGCACGTACGGGTGGCACTCGTTCATGAGGCTCAGCTTGCCGTACAGCCCGCACATGGCCGCGCGGTCCCTCTTGGGCTTCTCACTCCTCTTCACCATTTCAAGCACCTGGAATAAGACCCGGAGAGCCTCTGAGAGTGTCGGATTGGTTCCCTCCAGGGGGTCGGGCTAGCAGATTCCCAGGACTACAAATATGATGGCAACCTTAACATACATTCATAAATACCTCTGGAGCGATGTTTCAGTACGAGGTGAAGTGGTGAGTCAAAGAATTCATATATTACTCGCTTCGGTGGCCGCATGGTCTAACATGCTACTCTTGCGGTAGACTAGACTGCCGATGACAGGGAAATCGAGTTTCAGATCTGGGTCTGGTGTACCGAATGGTGGCTTACCCAAAATTGTTTTCCACTCTCCCTCCACACAAATGCGGGTACACATAAGCATATAACCCAAATGGGTATTAAGAGGCAGTGCAATAAAAAAATTATATGTTTTTGGTAGATAAATTAAATTCTGAGGCCATTTCAACCACATTATCGGTTATTATGTCGCTATTCAATTAACTTAAAAGATCAGCTTCTACTTTCTACCTTCATGACCAGAAATGTTTATAAATGGATAGACAATATCTGGGTGCCTTTTGATATATTTAAGTTTGTAAAATGATGATAAAAATTGTAACAACCAGTATTCACTTTACAAATGATTTTACGTTTGTATTAAGAATACCAATAAACAACCAACAGGTCAGTTTTATATTTCATATTATCGTATATCTTTACAAAATTGTTTTCTCCGGGCACCCTTATACTTACTCACTGGTACATTTGATTAAATTTTAGCTAAACAAACATTTAGAATTGAATGGATAGCTTTAAAATGTGTCTTAAAAGGACCCGGGTTCGATTTATGTGTTTAGGCTTCATTTTTCAATTTAAAGAACATGATATTTAGATGCGGCTATAACTGTAACTAACAAAAGCTTGGCCATTTAGTCCATCAGTGTTATATTTGTTTAAAGTAGTTGCGGGAGCCCAAATCAAACCGGCCCACCGAGTTATGTAGCGGCGGCACAGTCCACCCCTTGTTCTATCGTTACATTTTGCAGTCCATATATTGTATTAATAATGCAAGTGTAAAAAAAATACTGTACAGGACATATTATGTACCCATGATAACGCGTAACGCGAAAAATACCACAAGGGAGGCCAAGAAAGAGATGGGAGTAGCAGATAACAGAAAGTGTTCAAGTGAGAGGATAGTAATGGAAGAAATTAAAGGAAGAAGAGTGGTGGAAGAATAGAGGAAGATGGAGGCATTTTACTAAACTGATCCGGCCACAGGCTGGAAACAGTTAATGATGATTATGATGATTATGATGATAGCATGAATATTTTCTATTTCCTCTTAAGCTAATTATTTTAAATAGATTCAAACTCGAAATCGACAGTCGGGATCCTTAGGTAAAATGAAGCTTGGGATTCGTGAAATAGTGGACACCGACACCCACCAGGTTGGTGATGCTGTAGCTCTGAACCAACTGCTCTCTCTCCAGCATTGCTGACATCCTCTCCCGCTCTTCTTCTTCCACGATATTGTCAGGCTTGAATGAATTCAGTACATAGTAGGACTCAGGACTTTCCTCTGGCTTCTTGATCTATATAAAAAAAAAAGCCATGCTACCACCGTCTCTTACTACTCTACTACTAAGATAAATTATATAATAACACATAAGAAAGTATTATTGTAAGCTTTTGATAGATTCTTAGATACTCTTCATCATGAACCGTTTCCAGCCTGTGGCCGGGTCAGTTTAGTAAAATGCTTCCATCTCTCTATCCTTCCACCATTCTTCCTCCTTTAATCACTTCCATTCTTCTTTCAGTTGCATACCTTCTGTTATCTACTTTTTCCATCTTTTTATTGACCTCCCTTGCGGTATTTCTCCTACATACTTCATTTCCATCATTTTCTTTGGTATTCTCCATTTTTCCATCTTCATTACATGCCCATACCATATAATCTTGCTTCCTCTACTATCTCATGTACTCCAACATCCTCATTACATGCCCATACCATCTCATGTACTCCAACATCTTCATTACATGCCCATACCATATAATCTTGCTTCCTCTACTATCATGTACTCCAACATCCTCATTACATGCCCATACCATCTAATCTTGCTTCCTCTACTATCTCATGTACTCCAACATCCTCATTACATGCCCATACCATCTAATCTTGCTTCCTCTACTATCTCATGTACTGCCTGCACCCCTACTCTCCTATTTTAAAT
This sequence comes from Timema bartmani, assembly GCA_902151455.1. Classification (NCBI taxonomy): domain Eukaryota; kingdom Metazoa; phylum Arthropoda; class Insecta; order Phasmatodea; family Timematidae; genus Timema; species Timema bartmani. Next base: position 49,614 of record CABFWB010001108.1, on the reverse strand, counting down.
GAACTTTATAATTAATATCCCAAACAAGACACATTTCTAGAATGCCAATCAATGTTGGTTGTCGAAAGTGGTCTCCCTATAAAACTCAGGAATTATCTGTCAGGTAGGGTTCTTCCTATAAAATATAACTGTAGGTAGCTAATCATTGACTATCATATTTAATGTTTAGCAATGTCTGGAAATAATTTGATACTTTTCCAATATAACAGATTTCTCCTTACCTGAGTCAGGATGAAACTATCCCCGCATTTAACATGTGACTTTTACTATTGCTACTATCCTCTCTCCTAATACAACTGCAGGTGCATTTCCTCCAAGCCATCATCTCTATCCTTATACCCTAGATTATTTCATTAAAAACCGGCGATAAAAGTGTGTCCTCACCACGACTTGTGTCCTCTTGATTGGGGGGATGACTCTCAGTCGAGGATGCTCGCGGCCCATAGGTGACTCTGGCCTCAGTCGGTCAGCCGCCTCCTTGAGCCGCCCCCCACCGGCCCTTCGGGCTGCCTCCTCGCGTGCCTTTGACTTGGAACACACGCATGACAAGGATAACCCCTTCTCGCTCTTTGAGGCACATGATATTACAGATTGCACCCTCAAACCGTTGAGGAGATTTGAGGATGCTAGAACTTGTTATCAGCTATAATTTGTTTAAGAGTTCTTACACTGCATATTGGTGGTTTAGTCACAACATAATCAGAGGACATACTTAACGGCCAGCTATCATATTTCTGTTTCCTCTTTTGTCTATTATTTTTTTCCAAAATTCAAATTCAGATGTAAAATTAAGACTAGGATTCGTAAAATATTGAATCTGACCCATATCTAACTACCAGCTTGGCCACATGGTCTAAGGTGTTACTCTCACAATAGACTAGACTGCTGATGACAGGGAGATAGGGGTTCAAATCTCGGTCGGGTGTGCTGAGGGTGGTTTTCCCTAAATGGTTTTCCACTTTTCTTCCAAGCAAATGTGGCTACACTTCATCAAAATTCAACCTTCCTCATCCCTACCATATTATTCTAACTAGTACATAGGCATATAATCTAAACAGGTAGTAAGACAGGGTGCTAAAAAAAGTAATAACTGTTTTGATATTTTCCAAAAGAAAACCATATCCAGGGTTCCTGATGTCAAAAAAAAAGTTATCGATGTTTCTTAAGAAGCACCTTTTGAGCTTTAGCTCAGTATATTTTATTTTATTTATTTGAGGTTTCCTAACATGTACTTTCTGAACTGACTGATTATATCAGCACACGAGAATTTCTATGAGTGAGAGCTAAAGGATCTACCAATTTTGCCGGGTAAAGTATGTTCACAAACCTTCCAGGGTTATTTTACACGCCACAATCGACATGGGACCCGACGGCTTTACTTCCCCTCCGAAGGAAGTTGTGATATGAATTACTATCGCATAAGAAAAATCCGTCGACGTCGGCTGGTTTTAAACCCCCAAACATCAGGTCCTGATGCGAGCACTTTACCCCAAAACCACCTAGGGTAACCAGATTAGTACGAAATGTCTGAACTGTTGCCGAGATTAATTAAAAACCTTTTTTAATTTGAATAAGCAAAAAAGTTGGGTCAGGCAAGCGTGGCAACTCGTGTTCAGAGTGTTTGGTAGTAAACACAGTACCAGCGGAGACACTATTGAAAGTTGTTTTAATATCCTCACCTCCATCTCTTCCCGAAGCAGTCTTGTACACTCTTCCCTGGCTCGAGAAGCGGCCGTGTCCTGGAACAAGGAACTGGCATTCTGGTGGAAGAACCGCTCAAACTTCTCTTTGACCGGGCCGGGGTAGATGCAGCGGAAATTGCCCATGTGGGACTCCTCCCACATCGCTTGGGCTTGCCATGGGTCCACGGGAGGCTTGGTATCATAAGGGGTAGTGCTGGTTGCAGTGGTATTGGTGGCAGTAGTGGTAGACGCGGCACTAAGGGCTGAGCTGGGGTTGTTTACACTGAAATGATCATCAATGGCGTGTTACGTAGATTCAAAATGAAGCCGCAGGAAAATGTAATAGTTATATCATAAATAATATGATTTAAACAGAGAACTAGAATATAAATTATTAAATCAATTGAATAATTTACCACATTTATAAAACCAACACTAAGCACATCACATCACCCTAAATCAGTGGGAACACAGACTAAGGCTTCAGTCTCATCTTGTCTGATATATTGGTGATGAGGAGGTCCGGGCTTGAAACCTGGTAGGATGTTCAGAGGGTTATTTTCCTTAAATGATTTCCCACTTTCTCAACATGCAAATGTTGGTGTATTTCCTCCAAACTCTACTTTTCACCTTCCTATTCCATCAATGTAAATGTATGGATAGCCCAGAGAAGGAGTAAGATGCAGTGCATATTAAAAATAACCAAACAATGGGAGTGTTGTCCTCCTGACATTCTAGACCAAACTTATCTATCCTCCTGACATTCTAGACCAGACTTATCATCCTCCTGACATTCTAGACCAGGTGTGTCATCCTCCTGACATTCTAGACCAAACTTATCATCGTCCTGACATTCTAGACCAAACTTATCATCGTCCTGATATTCTAGACCAGACTTATCATCCTCCTGACATTCTAGACCATACTTATCATCGTCCTGACATTCTAGACCAGGTGTGTCATCGTCCTGACATTCTAGACCAGGAATATCATCCTCCTGACATTCTAGACCAAACTTATCTATCCTCCTGACATTCTAGACCAGACTTATCATCCTCCTGACATTCTAGACCAGGTGTGTCATCCTCCTGACATTCTAGACTAAACTTATCGTCCTCCTGACATTCTAGACAAAACTTATCATCCTCCTGACATTCTAGACCAAACTTATCATCGTCCTGACATTCTAGACCAGACTTATCATCCTCCTGACATTCTAGACCAGACTTATCATCGTCCTGACATTCTAGACCAGGTGTGTCATCGTCCTGACATTCTAGACCAGGAATATCATCTTCCTGACATTCTAGACCAGACTTATCATCCTCCTGACATTCTAGACCAGGTTTGTCATCCTAATGATTTTAGGGATTAGGGATGTTATATTTATATGAAGTGTACCCTCATTTACAGGAGAGCAGAGTGGAAAACCATTTTGGTAAAACCACCCTCAGTACACCCAACCGAGATTCGAACCTCGACCTTCCCATCATCAGCGGTCTAGTATATTGCGACAGTAGTGTCGTGTTAAGATCATGCGGCCACTGAAGTGGGTAGTGTTTTCTTAACTAACACTAAACACTAATAAATGTCTCTTTTCACCTGTCCTTGTGGAAGATGCCTTGCAACAGTCGTTCCCTGACTCTGCGTCTGTCCTCCTCAATTATCTTCTTTTTATCCGTTTGGATCAAGTTGAGGATCTGGAAAGTGTCCGTGAGCAAGCCCTCTTTGACGTCACGGTCGATACAGGCGTCTGTATGGTAGCTCGGGGAGTGGTTCACCTGTCCAAGGACAGTCAGAAGCCACAACTCAAAACTTTAACCACAACTGATGACCAAATTAACTGTTACTGTCTCATAACCAGAACTCTAAAAGTTATTATGATTAAGAACATAAACTTGAGATAAAATAGATAGGAGATGTGTCTAATCCACTATTTTACAAATGTGAATCTTAATTTTACCTCTGAATTTCAAATATCAAATTTGAATCTGAATCTAGTATGAAATTATGAACATAAAATGAAATAGTAATATAACACGATAGTAGAAAGCATAAATAGTAACTAAATATTAACATTTTTGCTAAACTACATTCATTATAATATTCATACATTCAGTTAAATGTTATTTTAATGGTCTGTAGTCTAGATAGTTTCTCGTATCCTCTAGCCTTGAATCTCATGAAAGGTTAAAGAATTCCATCCCTACTAAAATTTATAATAATAAAAGGAAGTGTTTGTCTGTGTATGTTTATTTATTTGTGTGCGATGCCCAGCCAAATCTATGGTACGCAGAGATCTGAACTTTTTAACATAGGTGGACTGAAGGGGGTCCGAATGCACCTCGAAGCCAGATTTTTAAATTTTTAATTCTCTTTTTAACTAGGCTATTTTTAACAAATTTTTGAAGAAAATATTTTTAATCTGGTTTATAATTACGTTTCAAAATGAAATCGGGCACCATGGGAGGGGGGGGCAAGGGTGGGGGCTTATATAATTCTTATACCACAGTGGGTCACGGGCAACGCCGTGCGGGATTGCTGGTTGGTATATATATATATTTCAAAAAATATAAAATAAAAATATATGATTGATGGATATGAAGTATGTAGGGAAGAGACCGCAAGGAACAGATAGCAGCAAGTGTGCAAGTGAGAGGCGGTGGAAGAATGATAGCAGGACAGAGGGAGATGGAGGCATTTTACTAAAAAGACCCGGCCACAGTCTGGAAACGGTTGATGATGATGGTTTCATAAAGGAACAGCAATGGGCACAAAGCAGGGATGTACACACAGATTTATGTCGGGAAGCGGGCCAAGCTGAGGTTAAACTGCTCGCTCTGAACGATGGCCGAGGGTAACGGCGATGGTGGACTAAGGCAGGGCGGAGGGAGTCGATTAAACTTTTCACCGGCTCACCGCTAGTTATAGAATCTTATAATTAAGACATATACAAATCAGCTTTAATATATATATATATATTGTTATCAATGAAATATTTTTCTCTCATTTTATCAATGGTATTGCTCCCACCCCCCACTATCCCTGATAGCTACGCCACTGGAACATAGCATTAGCCTCTTCATGGACAAACTACAGTTTGGTTTTTACAGAAATAACCTTATCTGACAACTAGAAAAAGTTACTACTATAATACTTTAAAGTATTCATACGTCAGAACATGTTATCTTCGTAAGTCACTTTTGATACTAATAATAAAGTAAAATGTTGTATCAATGTTAAAAAAAAACAAAAAAACATTGTATTCTCTAAAAAGTTGTTTTGTTGAAAATTGGACCTTCAAGACCAACTTCCAGCATTCGGACTCCTTGCAACCTCCCAGATCCGACACGACGGTCACCCAGTCTATGATATCAGGCTCACAATACATTGGGAGGGTAAAGGTTTGAATCCTGGCTAGTTGCACTGGGCATGGTTCCCCCCCAATCGCTTTCCACTCTAAAAGGCGGATCCACTCCTCTGAACCAACTTCCTAACACCCGACTCTAACCCCACAACTCTAGAAAGCTTGTGGATTTTGCTCTTCTAGAATTTACCTCCAGGATGTAAGGTTTAAGACTATTGTCAAGCAAGATATCGAAGCCGAGCAGCTCAAAGCAGGCGTAGGTGAAGTCATGCGCGGTGAAGCACGCGTGGTAGCTGTGCCTCAGCATGGGGTGAGCTGCGACGATGGTCTTTATGATCACCTCGTCTATGTCGGTCCACAGATTGACAACGTTGTAGTCTTTACTCTGCAGCCAACTATTCAGGGTCGAGATCTTCCTGGGACACACCAATATCAAGATATTAGAACACGGGCGGCCATAGGTGATGTATTTTATATTTTGGTCTTGTCTTGTCATAAATACATATGGAGCTGAATTTAAACATAGAGTTTTGTTTAATGTATAGTAACAGAGTGCGGTGGAATGAATTGCTAACTTGCTTGTGAGTTGACAAGCAATCCTCATTAACCCAACACTTGGTCAAAATTCCCAACAGCTCCAATAAACTTAGTTTGAATGTTCATTTTACTCAAGATACACTATATGTCTCTATCTAATCAAAACAGAGCCATCAGCTATGTTGTACAGCTCCATATTTGACATCGCGGCAGTGAAATGAGACTGTCGTGTTCTGTCTCGTCTAACGCTTCATGAATAGCGGAGCGCAGAAAGTGAATGTTCCCAGTGGTCGGCCAAGCCAGTAACCAGCGGTTGGACTAAGCCTGTCCTGACCTCTGGTGTAGCACGGCACAACCCAGGGTCAATCGGAGCCCCACATACTATGAAGCAGGGTCATACAGTGATAGCATCTTGGGGTCATAAAATTTTTACTGGCTAGGCTGAGGTCTGCTAGCCTTGATCCGATCTATGGTCTAATAATTTTCATAGCAAGGGCCTTATCTGACGGCTAGAAATAGCTTCTAGCTCTACTTTCATGTATTCATACATCAAGTCATGTGATATACAGCTGTTATTTTTGATAGATATCATCCATAACTATAAAATAGTACAGGAAAGGTGGATGGAAACATATAAAAGGGACGAACACAATATGTCTTTTACAATAAATACAAGAACACATTTCACACTTTAACTTGCGGCCATTGGACAAAGAGGTAATGGCTGCCTCTTGAAGAAAATCGATCTTTATCGCCCAATTCCCCAACCTAGGTTTCATTCCATCGAAACTCATCAGGAGGATTTTCCTTAAAGAGATATATTATATTACATATTTGCATCAAATGATCATTTCCAGTGTTTATAATTTATGTTATTCTTTTTAAATGTCCCCATCTAAGTGTCCTAACATTCTTTACAATCTTTCTTTTCCTCCCTTTTGTGTTTTTGATTTTCCTCTTTTAGGAAGTTGTGTTGCGCTTTTAACACTCCCTCCTGATGAATTCCGATAGAGTGAAACCTAGGTCAGGGGATTGGGGCGGTGATTATTCATTTTCTTCAAGAGGCAGCCATTACCTCTTTGTCCAGTGGCACCAGTGTAGAGTGTGAACTGTGTTCTTCTTTTCACTGTAGCAGCCATATTGTGTTCATCTCTTTTATATGTTTCTATCCACCTTTCCTGTACCTTCTTCCAAATATAACATAAAATCATAAAAATATTATAATTCTTGCTGCAATTTTTTTTTTCTAAAAGGTTTTTTCCTATCAAAATTGAACTGTAATAGTAATTAAACTCAGTTTTAGGAGATAGTTACTAAAAACACGGCGAGGAAGCAGCTAATTCACACCTTTGCCCCGATCAGTTGACACTTGGGAGTTTGTTTTTGTGCAGTCATGGACTTACCTCTTGCTGCCCGCCTGATCGTCAATGATGTAAGTTCGGCTGTGCTTGTTGACTGCGTAGTTCGTCAGGTGCATGAACACGTTACTGGTGTTGGTCGCTGTCGGCTCCTGGTAGCGGCTCGTGGCAAACCTTCAAACACAACATCACTTGCATGTGGTCAGTCACTCAAGGGACTGCTGACACATCACAAGATCCTTGATCTTAATTTCAAAATGTAATTAAAGAAAAAAAACTACTAGTAATTATTTATGACATGTTATGATACTTGTAAATTAAAAACAATAAGGGATCATTCAAAAACAACGTAACGCTTTTTTATTACATTTTTTTAACCTCTCCCCTTCTTCCCACATGTTTTTTGGTTTCCTCTTTTAAGAAGTTGCGTTGCGCTTTTCACACTCCCCACCCCGATGAGCTCGGATAGAGTTAAAACCTAGGTCGAGGGATTGGGTGGTAACGATACATTTTCTTTAAGAGGCAGCCATTACCTCTTTGTCCAATGGCAGCAGTGTAAAGTGTGAGCCGTGTTCTTCTTTTCATTGTAAAAACCATATTGTGTTTGTTACCTTTTATATGTTTCTATCCATCTTTTCTGTACCTTCTTCCAAATATAATATGATTATTTGAAGGTACATATGCATATATAAACTATTTATTGGAAAATTAATAGAATTTTTAAAATTACTTGCATTTTCAACAACTTACATATTCAAAATTTATTTATAAGTACCTATGTTATTAACGGTGAAACCCCTAATTATATTATTGAAAAAATAATATTGTTAAAGTATAAGATATATGTTACATAACACTGTGATTTCCCGTCCCCCACCTCTCCAATGTAACATCATGTAGACATTAAATCTCCCCTCTACTCCCCTCTCAACAGTGTTACATGGTTAATGGATTACTCCTAAAAGTATCAGCTGGTATTCAGTCTTAAAGTGAGTTACAAGTTTAAGTTCATCTGCTGAAATTACTATATTTAAAAAAATAATAATGGTACGATAACTACCTGAATTAAAAACGACTGTAAAATAAAGCTACAAGTGATGTGAATACTTCACCATGTTTTGGAATTTCAATAGATAGCTAATTAGAATATAGATTTTTAACCATTCAAACCATTTCAACACACAAATTGTGTACAACTTGAGCAGGTATTAAGACGGGGTGATAAAAAAAACTCAATTTATTGCTATTCAATCATGATTGTTTACTTTATTTATACTACTGCAGGTATAGATAAGGAATATATTGACATTTAGTTATATTAAAATACTTTTACACTGGTATTTTCTAGAAGTGTGCAAAGCTTAGAGAACTTTGACTTTATCCTGAATATTCATCAGTTTCAACTTTGATTTAAATTTTTAAAAATCCAATACAAAATATAAAATACACGTCTTTCTCAAAGATGAAGGAATTTTTTTTTAATATTCAAACTTTAATTTGGCTTCGCTCCGAAATAAAAAAATTGAACTTCGCACACCCCTAGACTAGTCTATTTTTTCCACAGAATTAATGCGAACTTAATAGCCCCCTCCCAAGTATTCAACATCGTGATGCCAACATAAAGTTATCTAACGTAAACTAGTACTAGAAAAAGTGTAAAATGAATTCAAACAGACCTTTACCTGGCAAGTCCATCGTTATACACGTAGATTCTAAGAGGATCACACGAGGTTATCAACACATACACACGCAGGTCAAACTTGAACCCGTCGACGAGAAAGGGCTGCCAACAAATAAAATAACAATGGTAAAAATAACTTAATAAAATATTATGAATGCTGGAACAGATATTTATTAATGACACTGTGTTCCTGTTCATTTAAATACCAGCTTTTGTACTTACGTACTCTATGAATTTAGGAACTTGAGAGTTCATTGCATCTTCCATCTGCAACTTGAAAGTTCATTGACCATTTGCATCTTCCCTTTGATTTCTTCCCATTATTTTTCTCAGATCCTTTAAGTTAAATATCCTTATGTCGTGGCCTACCCCCCACCATGGGCTTGATTTGTCAGGATAGCTTTCGGGAGGGGTAATGGTTGCAGGCAAGGTAATTGTGTGGGTTCGAAATAATACATAGGTTTATGAATTTTGGTTTAATAGTAGTTACTAAAAGAGAATATAAAATGTGATGTTAGTTGAAAGATAAAGAAATAAAGAGATTGGAGGCCCACGCTCGTGGAAGAACTGGCCTAACTTGTGAATACTTAGACCGATGAAGTTGACTATTAATGTGCGATACCTCTACAGAACTCAAGCTCGGGACCCTGGGCTCAACGGATGCCCTCTAAGTACATAGTGTTACTGATGACCCGAATATGTCGTCTAATACGATACGGCGTCGGGCAGAGTGACCACCTGCTATATATATGGAATTGTAACAGCCCCGTTGCCAAAAACTAAAGGCATTTTACACCGCGTTATGGCCCCTTTTCTGGCCAACTAGTTCAATTGCTGTTATGAATTGTCAGCACTCTCCTGTAACCTTTCTAGTATGTTACTTCATACATGCTAAGCCAGCACTTTTATTGCGTGCGTTCACTTGAGATATGTAAATTAAAACAAACATTCAAACATTTCTCAGTGGTTATGACACTTAATTATTTGAGGGTTCCATCCCTAAATAAATCCTTTCAGCTTTCTGTAAACATTTCTATAGTTATTCTTGGAACAGCATCAACATTAAGAATATTCAATATTAATTTTTAATTTCTAATATAAAAGTGATCAAAGATAAAACGCATATAGCTACCAACCTTTGAAAGATATAGCTGGCATATCATGCGCTCATGCAATTTGATGTCCTTGACGTTTTTAGTGAGGAAGATTCCACGACCTTGACATCCTGTGTCCGGCTTACATATGTATGTGCGGTTCTTACGGTTACGCGCGTAGGCTAGAAGGTCGCCAAAACTGAAAAGGGAAAAAAAAATCCGAAAATATTAATAATTTGGAGTATGTGAAATTTAATTGTATTCATCACAGACCTAGACTGTAAAAAATTGAGTTTTAAATATATGGAGGGTTAAAACAAATCATTTAAAACAATTTTGTAATTTGCCAAGCACTTAAAACTAACTGTAACGATAAAGACAGGTCCAAAGACACTTAATTTGATCACGTTTACTTATGTTTAGAAACTCAACTCGGCGGGAAGGCACCAGGTTTTCGGGAAGAAGTTGTAGTCCTTGGGGAAGATCTTCAACATGCGGTTCAAGTTGCGTGCGAGGAGGTCTTTGCGGCAGATCTCGGACATCCCGGGGAAGTGATTAATCTTCTGAAAATTTATCATTTTTATAATTATTATGGCTCACTCCCTAGTTTAAGCTCTGTATTGGACAGAACCTGTAAGATAAAAAGATTATTAACTTCGAAGTGTTAAGGAAGTGCTGTTTAGGGCGTGCTTTGTACCAATTGTCACATATGCAGCAGAAACAAGGACATCCGTTGTAAGAGAGACTAGGAAAATGGAGGCCATGTAAAACATGTTAGCTGTCATGAGGAGAAACAAGATTAGAAATGAAGTTGTCTGGGAACTAGATGGAGTACAGGAAGTACATGTGATAGTAGAGAATGCAAGGGTGAGATGGTATGGTCATGTAAGGGAAAGAATACCAAGGAGAATGATGGAGATGAAGTATGTAGGAAAAAGACCGTAAGCAGCCCAAGAAAGGGGAGGAGCAGATAACAGAACATGTGTGAGTGAAATGAGAATAATGGAAGTGGTTAAAGGAGGAAGGTGTAGGCATTTTACTAATCAGACCTGGCCACAGGCTGGAAACAGTTGATGATTATGATGATGATTATATGATTGGGAATAATCATGGGTGTAGTTACCCCAGTGGTGCGTTGTTAAATTCCCCCCCACCCTACCCCCAAGTCAATGTACTTTGAGGGCTATTTATAGAAAAGTACCATTGATAAAATTAGTTATAGGAGCATTGTTTTGTGGATATGTCTCCTCTCTTCCCACAAACCCCCGTGAATATGCCTCCCTGCTCTCCACCAACCCCCAAAGAGGAACAAAAAATGTCCTGTAAGTCACTAGAATTTTAACATCAATCATTTCGGGCTTTCCATCCAAACTTTATTTTAAAATTCCTCGACTTTTTCAGGTTTTCCAGAGCCAATTTATAATTTTTCCAGTCACTATAAATAAATGTAGTATTTAAAAACCTTATTTTATTAAGATCACAACTTAATGTAATAATAATAATAATAGTTGATTTTAGAAACACATATATTCTGAAAATGTGTCACTATGAAGAGATTCAAAAGAAGCCTAAAGTAATGGGGCTATTGGGTAATGCGGATGAAGCTAGATTTCATTGAAATTATAATTGAGTCATCGTAAGATTTCCTTGCAATAGTACAGTTTAAAATTGTTGTGAAACACATTATTTTTTAGTTTCTTCTTCCTATAACGTAATCGAATTATCACACATGCAGAGAGCCATGCCTCAACTTTGGCTAAACGCACGTGGTTGAGGGGATGGAAGATTAAATGAAAAAACAGGCGTTAACTTTGAGAAGTGAGATTAATAAGCTCAACTGTGTTAGAAGAAATTCACGGTGTGCTTTAATCAGAATAAATATGTTATTTTGACTAATATAAATAAAAGTTGAGTATTTTTTGGTGACAAGGCAAGCTCCCTGACAGTTCCCTGTTTCCCAGGTCGCTGGACACGCTGCATTAAATTGCACGTAGAGTGGTCCACTGCAACGGATAACATCATATTCTCAACTAACTTTCTACTACTTTTCAAAAAATATCCTACTCGGGATGTTGTGGACCAATTAAAAGCAAGTGAGCTTAGAGTGAGTTGTTAACCTGAAACCTCTTCATGTCCTTGGCCTTCTCGACAGACACAGACATGTCAGTCCAGTAAAGGTTCCAAGAGTCCTCCTCCGACACCTCCTTCATGCCGTACCTCGTCGCGACACGCCGCACCACGTCATAGCGACAGTTCGCTGTACAGATTGTCAGTCTAGAACAGGTGGTATTGGTATAGAGCAGTACTACCCCAACTGTAATATGCACCCCCATCCCCCCTTCAGGATACTCAAATTACCGCTAAATTTTACTATTCATAGAATGTAGAGATGATCCGACACCTTGGCTCAGTCGGTAGCACGTCTGTCTACTGAGCTAAGGGTCCCAGATTCGATTCCCAGTATGGTCGAAAAATTTATCATTGGTTAAATGTGGGTTTACCCTTTCACAATGATGAATTAACGGCCTGGGGACTGGATGTTGTACCCGTCCTAGTCTTATGATAGATTGTAACTGGAAAATATAGTACTGACCTAGGCCACAGGCTGGAAACAGTATTGAATGTAGAGTAAAGAATGTATTGATGGATTTAATAGCCAAGCTATTATATCTGTTAATTATTGTGGTTAAAATCACATCTGAATATCATGTTCTTTAGATTGAAAATTGAGACCTGGATAAGGGAATCAAACCCGCTTTTTAATTCAACATGATACGCACATTTGTACAATTTCCAGTGTACTATTGGCAGCATAAAACCCTACCGAGTGGAAGGTGGCTGCGTTTTCTGAAAACCCACAATATTAATTGATGGCCCATATATAGCTGAAGATTTCCACACGTCCATCACAGACTATGCCTTAAAATGTGTGTGAAGAATGACCCCGGGCATGGGAGGACTCCTGTATAGGTCAGTGGTTAGAACATTGGCGCACTAAGACAAAGGTCCTGGGCTCGATTCCTGTGTCCAGGTGTCATTTTTCAATTTAAAGAATATAAAATATTTGTTGATGATAGTAAGTCTGGTAAACAAATTGACGCATATTTTGGTGCGGCGTCGTCGACTTCTCTACGCCTTTCTTTCTCTGAGTCATGGCTTTGTTCAGCTTAACATTGAAGGGACATTCCGTACATAGTGATCCAATAGTTATACATTTTTGAAACTTATCCTTTTTTTTTTCAAATTTGGCTCACCTAATGTACCCCAGAGATGGTAAAAAGTGTAAAAAGTGTAAATTTTTATATTTTTATCTGCAGTAGTGAAATCTAAAAAAAAAGAAAATCCTGTGACATGCAATCAAAAATTTTAAAAATTAAATGATTACCGAAGATATAAGAGTTAGAAGACTGGGTAAAAAAAATATTTTTTGGTTTATTTTATAAGCTTTCTTAAAATCTCTAGTTTAGGACAGTTTTTAATTTCAAGGTCGTGCAATAAAATATTTGGCCTTGGATTTCTCAAAAGCCTAATCAAACATATATTTATCTAATAATAATAATAATAACAATTTATATAACTATAAGGATTATAATTTCTATAAAAGTGTTTTATTGCAAAATATACAGATTTTAGCAAAAAATTGATAAATTTCATTATTATATGATTTTCAATTTCTACAAAAATTTTGCCATACACTTAACAACAGAAACTGAAAAAAAAAAATCATGTGTGAGTATTTTGGTTGTTAATATTTTTATTTGAAATGTTTCGTATTATTGTCAAAATCAATTTTTTTTTCGAAGCCAAGTCAAAGTTTATAAATATTCGAAACAAAGTAGAAGTTTTCAAAGCTTTGAACACCACTCAAATCTAACTAACTTCTGTTGCCACTATCTTTTAACTTCAGTGAAATTGCGTCAAAAAAAAAAGCCAGACTTGTTTTCCACATTTTACAAACCTCCACTGAGTGCAACTCCCATCTTATTTTTTTATTAATTGTTTGGTCATGGCACTAAGAGGGTGAAATAAACAGAAGTAAGATTATGTAATACGAGATTCACCTTTTTTTTCTCTTCTTTTTCTTGCGTCTGAAGCTGCTATTCCTTCCATCCGTCAAAGAGCTCATCTTAACATCCTTCTGAACTTCTGGATGAACACAATCTATAACTTTTGTTTAAAAAAAAAGCTCCATTAGCAACTTTCATGATCCTGTGACTATTTTTCTAATGGAAGTAGAGGATGGATAATAGACTTAGCTAGTCCTATTTAATTAAAGTCTTGCTGTGTCTAAAAATGAACCTTTTTACTAGAGAGCATTTGAATATTTGACGGACAATCCTATGTTTCTGTAATAAATGGTCTTATATAACAGCTATCTAAAACTAGTTGTGTATTCAGGTTTTGGCCACCCCTGGGTTCAGTGTGCACCCACAATGCCTAAGAGACCACAGCCCATGTATCATCTCATTATGTTGTCCGTGGCGACTTTGTAAACATTATTAATTATATTTTCTAAGCAAAAGAGGGCAGCGGGAGGAGTTCTATTATAGATGTGTAAGGGACCTGCTATATAAAAGAGAAGTGCCCTTGAAGTGTAAAGAAGTGTTGTATAGGGCATTACTTTGTACCCCATTGTTACATATGCAGAAGAAACATGGACAATGAATGTAAGAGAGACTAAGAAAGTGGAGGCCATGGGAATGAAGTTTGTGAGGAGCATGTTAACTGTCACGAGGAGAAATAGGATTAGGAATGAAGTTATCCGGGAAAAAGTGAGAGTACAGGGAGTGCATGAGATAGTATAGGAAGCAAGAATGAGATGGTATCGAGCCTAGGGGCGGCACATTTTGGATGACATTATTTATATTTTCATTATAATATTTTGTTTGTAATAATTACATTGAAAAATTATTGACTAACATTATCGAAACAGCTCAAGTTAAAGTCAGAATGACAATATTTATTTTTAAATAACTGTACTTTGCAATCGCTTTGTAACTGACATCATTTTCCTCTTCTTCATAATGTTAACTCGAGCTATTGTAGGGCATGTACTGTACATGCTTGATTATCTTTCGTAGATA
>CABFWB010001108.1:12865-24572 GCA_902151455.1 Timema bartmani | reverse complement strand
CTAGAGAGACCGGTCAACGCGTGTACTCCCTTGTAAACGAGCTAGAGAGGCCGATCAACGCGTGTACTCCCTTGTAAACGAGCTAGAGGGGCTGGTCTTCAAAATGACATAAAATATAAGATAAAAACTTTGGAGTGTTTATTTGTTTGGGGCACGAACCAGTGTTGTCCGTTCCCATCATTGTTTTGCGACCCCAAATTTTAGTTTGGTAACATCACTTTAGAGGAATAAATCAATGAGTGAGTTGATCACACAACTTTTTATTGAATAGCTAAAATTCCTTTCCCCCAAACTGTGATATTTAATGTGATGTGGTTCGCAAACTTTTTTTTAATGTAAACGCCACACTATTATTTCGTTGTGGCACACTGAACACGTGCAAGCTGGTAACACTGGAAATGTGTTTGTGTCCTCTATTCGACCACTAATTAAACCTTTGAGTAAGAAATGACAGTAACATTAATTACTCGACTCTTTGAATGGAAGCCATTAAATTCTCTGGAAAATAAGTATATTAAAGTTTTCAAACATCTTTTTCATTTTCATTTTCATTTTCAAAAATTAATATAGAATGAGACTACTTTTAAAACTCTAGCCTCAGAAGTTGGCACTATCTTCACAAAAAGACAGCGGCTGCTCGGTCGGCAAGGCCATAGCCGGGGGCGGGGGGATTAAACAGCCCCCCTCCCCCCAGAATTTTATGAACAAAATATATATGGCTTTATTTATGGTTCAAACAATATCGAAATTAAGATACAAGTATAAATTAGCTGGCTGTGTAACCATAAAAAGCACTTCAGAGCTTCTAGAGGGGTTTAATATTTAGAATTTTTCCTAGCCTCTGGCAATTGGGGTATGTGGAGCCCCCCCCCCCTCCGAAATTATTGGCTGGCCACGGCCTTGTCGGCTTTAATGAGGGCTGAAGCAACGGAGTTTTTTTTCTTCGTAATCAACAATAACGCTATATCGAGAATNGGCAATTGGGGGATGTTCCCACCAACCCCCCCCCTCCGAAATTATTGGCTGGCCACGGCCTTGTCGGCTTTAATGAGGGCTGAAGCAACGGAGTTTTTTTTCTTCGTAATCAACAATAACGCTATATCGAGAATTTCATGGGACACCCTTTCAGAACCATTGGGCTATTAACCCAAAAAATGTTTATGTTTATTGCACAGATGTTGTTAGTGGGGGAAGAAGGGGGGCAAGTACCCCACAATAATTCACCAAAGAAACATTGAAAGTGTTTTATTCTAAAGGTTGAAAATACACCTTTGTAGCAATGCATAAATAAATAAATACAGTAACTTTATTTTATATGATTTATAAAATTATGTTATGATAGTATTTATTTGATAGGATATGAATTTATCTACTAATTTTAAGTAAAATAGGTTCGTTCTTCCTCCACCCCTGATAATTAAGAGTTAGCGACGTCTATGGCTTAGAATATAATTATTTGTAAAAAAAAATCCTGAGAGTGATTAAAAATACATCTTATAAGCAACATTTAATAGATTACTCTCCTTAAAAACTAGAAATGTATAATCAAATGTCATGAATATAGGTATTGGCTCAAGAAAGGCCATATGCGCCTTTAAAATCAAAATATACCCGCTTCTGTGGATGAATGGTCTAAGGCGTCTCTCTTGTGTGAGAATGGCCTGCTGATGACGGGGAAGGTAGGGGATTTGAATCCCAGTCAGGTGTACCAAGGGTGGTTTTTCCTTTACAGTTTTATTCTCACTATATATGCAAATAGATACATTTTTTCTAAATTAAACCTTTCTCAACCCTACCTCATTAATCCAAACATATGGATTGCCCAAAACTTGTAGTAAGATGCAGAAAGTTAAGATCTAAATTTAAAAAATAATTAAAGCTGTCCCATTTTTAATATATTATACACTTTTGTGTCAGTGAACTGAAACTCTCATTCATACTAACTTAATTCTAGGACATGCGTAACCGCCCATCTGTTAATTTACCACCAAGTAAAAGGGCCAAATCTTAGTTATACAAAGATACATTTAAACCCTGCCAATAATCAAACCTGGTGCCTTGACAAATTAGCAAGCAGACATGTTAATGAGCAAGGGCATTTAACTTAAATTTATTTGTATGGAGCGGATATAATTTAAAATTTCGTGCAGATACTTTTAAAAAAAAACCTATTCTTATTTGTGGAATACTACACAAGAATGAGACATACAATTATTTTAAAACTTCATTTCAGATTAGAAAAATAAATACAAACTGCATTTGATAATAAAGTATATTTTATTTATATCACATAAATATATTAGCTATACAAACACAGATATTATTTATTACAATCCTAATGCTAATACAATGTAATAAATAGTTCCACATTTCGGGGCAGTAGTGCAAGAACGATGCTGAGCAAGACCGGAGTAGAAGTAGAATGAAAGGTAAAGTAAAAAGAGAGTCAGGTTGATGAAACTTCTTGCTATCAGTCAAGTGAAGAAATCATACACCGAGGCATCACACCCCAGCGGGAAATAAAATTATCTACTTCCATTGCTTTCCATACTGACGATTTTGCTCATAAAAATAATTTGAACCATTAAAATGGCGGAAAAGGTGTCAAACACAGTTTTCAGTGAGGAAGATAGAACATATTTAATGGAANAGAGGGGGGGGGGGGGGTGGGGGGGGGTGGGGGTCAGGACTATGACAGCGAAGAATAGAGCGTGAGAATAAATAACCAAGAATTCTACCTCCACTGGTAATTTTCACAAGATGAGCGTTGTTTTATTAGTATATAATTTCATAGGCCTTTCATTTAGATCTTAATTATATTAAACTGAAATCTAGATAACCTAGAAACAAAGCAATATCAAAATATGTGCCACAATGGGGAATATCATCGGAGTATGATCAATTACAGCGAACAGCCAAAGTCTGCTCAGGACCAGACTTCGAAGTGACTAGCTTTATTGCGTCATGTCTTTGAATAGAGCTGCTCAATCATCATAGCAAGCAAATTCATGCATCTTTGACTTCTGGACTGCTAAGTCTTGTTCTTGCATACGGCCCTCAGTCTTTGTTCAGCACGTCCTGGAAAGTCTTTAAAAGTACAAGTTAAAAAAGAACTACTCAAAAGTACTTTTTGATAAACGACTCTCCAATGTTGTGTTCACTATAGTTATTATAATTAGTTTTCCATGATTCAACAGTAATTTAAACATGTATAAAAATATCAAGTATGGATATAATTAAAAATATACATCCAATATGAAAATAGAGACAGCCATTTTTGCTGAAATACGGTTTTTTGGAAGTTTTACTTACCCTACTGATATATCTTTGAGGGGAGACGAGACGAATAGGTGGTACAAAACAATCGTAAATACCTCTTAAACAGTCTAATGTAAATAGGAACCAAATTTTTTAAAAAATCAGTTAACTACTAGTAAACAAAATATTTTCCTCAGAAAAAATAAGTGATTATTTTGATAACCATAGAAAACATTTTTTAAGATTCTTTTGAACTAAATCTTTATAATCATTTTAGAAATATAAAGTTTTCAAATATCAGTCATTAGTAAACAATTTTGGATTTTAAGGCAAGAATAAAAATCACAAATTCTTTATAGGTACTCGCTTTGGTGGCAACATTGTCTAAGGCATTACACTGAAAATAGACTAAACTGCCATTGATTGGGAGATTGAGATTTGATCCCAGACAGATGTATTGAGGGTGATTTTTCATAAACGGTTTTCCACTCTCCCTTCACGTAAATGCAGATACACTTCCTCTAAATTCAACCTTCCCAATCATTAACACATTAGGGTAATTAGTACATAGGCGTATAACCCAAACGGTGCTAAAAAAAATAAAAAGCTTAAAGGTATGGTCAAATAACATCAAAATTTCTGGTTTGAATTCCATCAAATTGTTTAGGCTGTAGTCCTGGATAAAGACAGACAGAAAATATCCTTTAGAAAAAAAAAAATTGGCGACACTTAACATAATCCATGATAATCTCAACGGCAAAAATTTTCACAACTACAATACTTTATCTATATTTTTTTTTTTAATATGTAAAAATACCAGCGAAAGCTTTCTCTTCATTCACATTAAGTTAGAATTATATTTGGAAGAAGTCAGAGGGAAAGGTGGATAGAAACATATAAAAGGAACAAACACAATATGGCTTTTACAATGAAAATAAGAACACAGTTCACACTTCTAGCATTGCTTAAAGAGGTAATGGCTGCTGCCTACTTCTTTAAGGAAATCGATCGTTACCACCCAATCCCCTGACCTAGGCTTCATTCTATCGGAACTCATCAGGAGGAAATGTGAAACGTGCAAAGCAACTTCCTAAAAGAGGAAGCCAAAAAAAGAGCAGCAATGTAAAGTGTGAACTGTGCTCTTTTTAGTATAAAAGCCATTTTGTGTTTGTTCCTTTTTATGTTGTCAATCCACATTTCCTGCACCCTCTTCCAAATTTAATACAATCACCAAATAAAGTGAAAAGAGGTTTTCCTTATAGAGAGATATGTTGTACATATTTGCATCAAGTTTAAGTGAATTTTATTAATTTTTCTAAAATTGTGAAAATGAGAACAAGGGAATGGGAAACCAAATTTTGGGGAGGAAAACCACACTATGCCAACCCTACTATTTCCTATTATGTTTATTTTATTTCCAAGATTTAAATTCGAGATCAAAAAGGTATAATGAAGACTTGGATTGAGGTTTCGTGAAAGGCGAAGGTTACAATTTTATTAGTATTGATTTACAAAACATACTGTCAACATCACAGCCTTACTTTATATCCACACAGTTCCTATTTGTAAAAGATAAAGACGCCCTTTCCATTACATCAGATTCCACAACGTGCACAGATTACAAATATTTGGTCATTCTTATATCAGTCTAGGATCGCTCTAGGCATCACCTAACATTAATAATTTCCTTTAAAAATGCAATCACCTATTTTATATAGTCAACTAAACTAAGTCCTTAAAATAATTTGAGCCTTCAATGAACGTGCAAAATAAACGTGAGCGCCAAGCCCTTTCGAGTTTCTTGCATTACTAGACCTTAGTAAAAAAATATTCTTTAAATTAGAATAAAATGGACACGGGAACCGAACTTGGGACCTTTGACTTAATGGACCCATGCTCTAACCACTGAGCTATCCAGGAGTCGACCCATGTCCCGAGTCATTCTGTACTAATAGTTTAAGGCAAAGTCTGTGATGAATATGTGGGAAATCATGAGCTATATATGAGTGATCAATTAAGATTGTGAGCTATCAGATGACGCAGCCACCATCAACTCGGTTGGCTATGTAATCCATTAAAAATATTATATACAGCCCATTACAAAAATAATCATCTGAAAACATATCAAATAATTTTCTTACGTGGTAAATCATACTTTTCTCCAACTTTCTTGTCATATGCTTATTATTTAATCATACGACAAATTAAAATAAATTATGTAGTCTGATTATTTCCAGGATCAAGAAACAAAACACTACATACCAAAGAAAACCCAACAATGACTGCAACCAATTTAAGCAAGCGATCTTTAGGCTGGTTTAACTCGTGAGGTAAAACTTCAAAAAAGGTGACATAAATGTATGTGCCACACGCAAGACCTTGCAACACTGCGTTGGCGGCGGAAGATTCGAGGTCATGTCCCAACTGCAACAGGCACATCCCTATCCCGACTCCAATAGGAGACATGGAACTGAAAATAAAGTTAGATCTAATGACCGAAATAAGGCGAAAATCGCTTTGGACCAAGTTAAGGCCCAAGCTGAACGCTATCACGGCTTTATGCAAGAAGACTGCTAGGGAGATTTGCAGCACGCTGTTTATGTCTGGTTGCAGACCAATAGACAGCCCCTCGAACAGCGAGTGAAGAGACAACGCAAACACAAGAAGTGCTGACCGCACGCTGGAGTGAGGTTCCGGCTCTGCATTGGTGGGAATCTGAAATCAAGAAATTGACTGATTTATTGTTATTTATTGGTAGGGGTGTGCAAATAGTGAGCTTTTGATTGCAAATATTTTTAATCAAACATCAATAAATGCTAAATCGAATTGTTGAAAAACGGTTGGACATAAGTGATCTAGTTTATTTGAAGCTTTAGAGCACATAGCCTAAATAAATAATAAAGCTCAAACATGGTGTCGCACATAAATGCAGTGACCTTGAATCTTCATTAGTGGAATTGAGATAAGTGAAACCATTTTAACATATTTTATAAAATACATTCAAATTTTAGAAGCAATTATTTTTAAATTTAAAAAATTAACCTATTTCATCACTGATCTCAACTTTACTGTTGTCAAGTGAATAATAAGAGAGACTTCTATTCAAGAGGTTCCCGAATTGTGGTGTGCACAATTATTCCTTTTGGCACACCGTGAGAAACAAAAAAAAAACAAGGAAATTAACATCTTAAAAATATATGATCTGGTCAAATCGTATAAATATACTTGGACTCAGCCTAGCCAGAAGTAAAACGGATTTAAACAGTGGTTGGAAAGGTGGCATCACTGATTCAAGCATGGACAGCCAGTGCAGCCACACAGACTGTGTTATTATATCCTTGGGCACCAATAAAAATATACCAAAATAGTAAATATTCAGCTTTATATTGGTGGTACTACAAATTACCTAAATTATTGGAATGGTATGCCATTCAAAAAGTTTGGAAATTGTTGGTCTATTCAATGCAGTTTATGATTTAAGCGTAATCTTGAACTTAATATCTCCGTTATTCGGCCATTAAAGGCCTAACTGGGTCCATCCAAAATCTATGGAGAGTAAGCTTTGTGAACAATGAATCATATTGTCCTAAATCAGTCTACCACTCGTGAACTAAACCTTTGTTGACCTGAAAACATCAGGTTGACAAACATTACGACACAAATGTAATCAAACACAAATGCCACAAACCCTGTTTTGTTCGGATTCTTGGATATTCCCCTCCTCCAAGTTTGCTCGGTGCCGCAACTGTCGACGTTCTTGCTCCAAATCGTCTGCGACCAGAATCTCGATAGACCTTTGAGGTTCTCTAGACTGTTCTTTGTAGTCAAGAACTATCAAGTCCAGAGCCAACACCACAAAGAAACCAAACGCTACAGTAAACTCTGCGATGGGAAAGGGTGTATTCGGTGCAATCTGTGAAGCAAAATGTAACTCCAAATAAAAACAGAAGCCGGATGATTTATACCTTAATTTTCTTACAAATTTATATCTGTAACATCTTTTAAAAAATAGACCTACATATTTTTTGCCCAACATTAAAACCACCTTACCTTACTATATTATTATTGTTATTTTATAAGTATTTAAAGTATCTATCAAAAGGGACAGCTGCAGATCATATGACTTGGCGTATGAATATGGGAAAGTAGATCTATACCCTGATTTTGATATGAAGAACAGTAGTATCTGGTAGTAAATAAAGTTACTAAACCGTTTTAATATACTTATATCGTCATGTTATCTGCATCTGTCACTTTTGAAACTTAACACACATAATTTAATAAAATGTTATCAATATTGGCCGCGAAAAAAAAAATTGTTTGAGTATTTTAAACTTTTCTTCCAACCAAAATCAAACTATAATTAACTTTTTCTGTCTGTCAGATATGACCATTCGTAAAAAAAAAAAAAGATGGGTATAGTTAAAACAAAATTAACAAATTTATTTGAAATCATTTACTTATGTAGTTTATTTTATTAAAGCTTGAAATTCAAACCTAACAGTGTATTTGGTCTGTGCTTGAATGATCATAATCATCATAATCATCATCATCTAATCATTATTGATATTACATTCCATAAGGTAACCTGGTGGTCTAGGGGTAAGGTGTCATACTTCTGTGCAGAGGGTCCGGGGTTCACTCCTCGGTTTCGGCACTGATTTATCTGATTGCCAAACCCTTCTTTCACCTCTGACAAGACGTGTATTAACCACAACTTGTGAATGTGTGAAATACCAGGCCTCCACCGTGGTTCGGATCCCACATTAAACTGTAGATCTTCCATTTCATCCAGTATTGCCAAATGTACAATCTGGAAACTACTTTTAATATAATTTCAACACGTGTACAATCCAATTTTAGGATATTTTATAAAAGTAATATTCTGTGGCTCCACTATCTAGTAACAAATTTTACATTTTTTTTAATCACAGGGCTTATCAATATAATGTCAAAATACCGGTCAAAATACAATTCATTTCAGGTCCATGTATTATTGCTAGAGACTATAGACTTGGCAACACTGATTTCATCTCACAATCATCCTACAATTACACATTAGCATAAGTGTGTATAGCCCGAATGGGTAGTAAGATGCGGTGTTAATAATAATTACACTCCAACGGCCAAGATGTGGATACTAACGATCATCCTCCATGCAGTTCTGTCACATCACAATCTTGCTCCAGTTACTTTCACTGTGCATCCCTTTTGGCTGGAGCTCTTTCCACCTGTTTCATCCAAACATCTCTTGGTCTTTTTATCAAAATACCAGAAGGTCAATTACACTTTGCGGTAATCCTATTTTCAGGAGCAGTTCTTCATTCCTAATTTTGTCACAACTGGTTTTCTTAACACTCGTTCGAAGGAATTTCATGGTGACTGCTTGTATTCGATCGTTGTCTCACCTAGTTAGGGTCGCTGCTCTCAGTCCGTACGTTAGGATGGGCAGGAGGTGTGTTTTATTGTTATTTTGGGTTTCTTTGGGAAAGCTCTCGACTCATAGAAGTTGGCAAGTACAATTGTATTGTCTTTTGAGATTATAACCACAAACTATTTGAAATTTTTAATAATTTCACTGTCATGGTCGCCCAGTTTCATTTCTTCCGCTCACCGCTAGTCAGTCTTCAATTTACTTATTTTTGATCCAAAATCATCAAATTCTTGCCATCACCAATATAATCTCCTCTGTGCTCCCCCCTATGATTTTTGCTAAATATGGTGTTCTTTACTGGCATAATCAATTTAATAAACATAAAAATGCAAACAAAACTCAATTTTGTACATTTTCCTTGTTTTTCAAGCCAGATTTATGTGTATTTCAAGATTTTTTTATGACTTTTTTATTCGCATTGAAAGGAGGAAGCCAAGAGGCTAATGTTATCGGTATAGACTCAACTTTACCAATGAAATTCCTGACTTTTTCCCTGATTTCCCCTGAACATTTCTTAAAATTCTCGACTCAACAGTATGTCACACCCTTCTACCCTCTCACCCCTTTTTTCATTAATCTATTCATAATAAATTTTAATATTTAAATAAAAATTATTTTTTATTTGTATCAACATAGTCTACTAGAGATTAGAAAATTATAAAATATATTACACAGCTATAAAAAAAATAGACAGTTTGAATCACATTGTAATTTACTGGTTATTATATTTCATATATTGATAAAAACAACATTTTCCTGGATTTTTTTTTGTGGTAAATTACAAAATACCCGACTTATTCTCGCTTTTCCCCGACCACTTTGAATTCTCGGCTAATTCCAGTTTTCCCTGATGGTAGACCCCCTGTATATAGTACTACTATTCTAATCTCGCAGACCAACTAGTCTTTAAGTGTAACAAATAGTGTGTTGTTTTAGTTGAATGTAAGTCTGAAATGAATCCTTGTACTGGATTATGTATTTGATCCAAATATTAATAAATATTTTCGAGTGACCAGTGTTGATAAAAAAAATCTGCTTCAATGTTAGTACAGTAAATCATGAAAACATGATGATAGATGACAAACTTTTTAGTACTTAACATCTAGTATATTTTGTGTTGAAATTAATAGGTAAAAAATATGATACTGTGGTGAGCGGTCTTAATATAAAGCCTGATATATTTTATGTTACAATAATTTGGTGGAAAATATGAGAAATTCAGAGGCGTTATAAGCTAAACTAACCTTTTGAAAGTTCTCTTTCACTTCTGGGAAAACATCTAGTAGTCCAGCGGCCATAAACACTCCGCCAGCAAAACAACTCAGAAGACTGATAATTTGTGAGTAGCTATATATATTTAAAAAAAGAGACATGAAATAATATATTAATTAGGTAGGCTAGATAATATGTTTGCATCTTATTAGACTATGTGCAGGGTATATTAAGCTTGTTTGACTTAGATTATTTTTGTTCAAGTAGTCAAGCGGTGAAATTCTACTGGATCTACCTATAGAAGATTTATATTTACTATCAAGGACTGGATTTTTATGACATGCCATATTTATTTTGGTTTGTCAAAAACAATGTTCAATAAGTACTAAAGTACATCGTTCATGATACCCTGGTTGTGAATATGTATATTTTATAGGGTTTTTTTGGTCATTTTGGAATTTAAGGTAATATTTTCTTGTTTTACATTATTCTTGAGTCATTTTTAGGTATTTTGGAGTCATTTAAAGATATGTATGTTGAATAATTATATTTTTAAATATGATCGATATTAATTTATAAATGCATAAATACTCAAACATACATTTTTTAATCACACAATTATGGGAAATAAGATAATGCAGACAACGAACTTTGTACCCTCTTTGCTTTGTTTGGTTGTAAAATACACATTCCTGGCAAGATGGCAACTAGGCTCGAGAGGGTTGCGTTGGGAGGGGATAGCTTTCACTTCTGAAGCAGGTATTTGTAAATCAATGTTAAATATTCAGCAGAATGCAAGAGTACAGTTGTTAAAAGGCTTTTCATTGCATATTACATTTGTAAAGTCCCTACATGTTTGATTTAGTCATGTGCGTTTACTATGAGTTTTTGTTCATATTTTAAGGTCATTTTTTGAGAATTTGAAATATATTTATTGAATTTTTTGCTAATTTTAGGTTATTAAAATCCAGGCCATGTTTATCATATTCAGCTATTAGAAGAGATTCCTTCATGTTAAAATTGATGTGCTAATTTTACGTCAATTTGGAGGTTTTAAGATGGTTTAGCTGTATTAGCGTCTAGAATTGTAAGGTGTTTAGAGTGAACTCTGGATCAATTTTGCTGGGCCTGTTTTGGTACCACCTGAGAACTACATTTTTGCATACATAAATAACTGGATCAAAGGTGTTTTTTTATCGCCACGTCTTACTACCTGTTCAGTTCATATGCATATGTGATAATTGCTCTAATTGGGTAGGGATGAGTAAGGAAGCATTTTAGAAGTAATCTACCGGCATTTGCATGGAAGAAGAGTGGGAAATCAGAAAAAAACACCCTCAGTGAATCCGACCGGGATTCAAACCCTCATTTCCCCGTTAACAGCCGGCCAATCAAACACAAGAGTGGCATCTTGGACCTTGCTAGGTGTTCCAGTGTGCTAATATAGAGTACATCACATTACACAGTCATTTTTAATTCACGTGTGAAGGTACTTCACACAGCTAAGACACTCACAATGAACAGTCAACAGATGTCATGTTCAAGAACTGAGGTTCAAACATGCAGAAATACTAACGGACTTATTTTGGTCTGGTATCGAAAATAAATATTGAGGATGGAACTCTCAAATCCTTGAACCGTCAAATCCCTTGAATCCTTAAGAATATTTAAAATTCGACGATTCAATGATATATCAGATTTAAGTTTGAAAAAAATAAAATTTTGAATTTTGAATTTGGATTTAGGGGCTGTCCATAAACTATGTACATGCATATCAGAGGGGGCAAAAGGGAGGGGGGGGGG